>JACJUM010001610.1:15323566-15353376 GCA_020976665.1 Heortia vitessoides | reverse complement strand
TTGTCTGGTGATTTCTTTAATTTTGAATGCAGTATATCCTTGTGTTTTACGCATCTTAACAAACCATTTGTTATCCATGGTTTCCATGAAGTTTTGCGTTTAGAATAAGTTTTACATTCCGTAATTCGTGCTATAATATTGCTTATTATTGTAATTAAATTGTTGATAGCCTGTTCAGGATCATTCTTTTGGAAGATTGATGACAAATTTACTTTATATCACATGTTATTTGGCTGTAATTGATGTTTGGGACTGTAATGGGTTGGTTTATTTGTTTAGGTTTCTTATTTATGGCAAGTAAAACTGGGTAATGATCCGTGATACTATTTGGTATCATATATGTGTTAAAGGGGTGGGATGTTTTAACTATTGTGTGGTCCAAGCAACTATCAATACGCGTTCGCAAGTGATGTGTGGGAGTAAGACCGAATGTCGTGCATATCTATTCTTTAATAAATATTATTATTACAAGCAGGTTGTATTCCGTTAATTTTAAATAAAAATAATTGTTTTTGTTATCCGACTCAAGTGTCGTGTTAAAAATTGCACTACAGAAGTACTTATATTCGGTGAATATAAAGGTATGATGCGTATTGGATGTATAGTGTTTCTGTAAAGTGAATATTTTAAATAGTGGATAAGTACACTGCACGCAATACACGCCGAGTCACTGCTTAGGTTACATAATTACAATAACAACAGAGAGTAAGTGGAGCGCTATTTGACTCTTACATTAATAATACATTTTTGACGGTAGTAATAAAAAAATGTATAACATATGTAATATTAGTTTCAGATTAAATTTGTAATGATAAAATATTAGTTTGTGGCTAAACAGTTATGCCAGATAAGTAATATTCAGGTCACCCTCATTGTGTATACGTTTCAGCGGCGAGCTCTCGTTCCTCCTCAGGCAGACCGTCCCTCTGGATGTCCAGCAAAATTTATAGTTAGCAAATTCTCTTGCCAAGTAATATAGTCGTTTATTTTGGTTAGTTAGGCTCTCTGAAATATACACTGGCTTATTTGAAGAGTCAATCTTTAATTTTGTAGTACCTACTAAGTTTATCTTCTTTATGCTCCTTATATCTTTTTACCGACCCCAAAATCTCTTCCTTAAGAAGCGTGCTTGTAAATTCTACGATGATAGGCTTAATGCTTTCTGGGTTTTTCCCAGCAGATATGCGATATGTCTTTAATATCTTTAGTAACACAGGTACATTTAGAGTATTGCTTAGATTTTCCATGAGCATTGTAAGGTCTGGTTTCGATTCCATGTGTTTCGCGGCACATTTCTGATTTCAATGCTTGAATTTCGCATGTTTCTATCTAGCTGTTAAATTTTTTGCTTCTAGTTGCGTAATGTATTGTCGATCTAATTTCTTTTCAGCTTCAAGACTAGTTACTTTTTTGATGATGTCCTCATATTTTTGTGATAAAGTTCATGGAGTCGCGACTATCGTTATTTTGTTGTTTTATGTCTCGCATTGTGTCAATCAGTGTAGAGTTTTTTAACTTGCTCAGTTTTGTAATTTGCAAGTATTTCAAGAACATCGCTTTTATTTAACAATTCGTTCTCTCGTCTCTTCGTTGCGTTTACGTAACGTAACATTAAGTTGCGCGTTTAAATTTCGCTCCGCGCTCAAGTTCGACTCTGAGGCATGTCGCGGCAGCGCGCCCGCTAGCGGTAGCCGGAGTAAGCGGCATAGGCAGCGGTGAGGTAGGGGTGGGCGGCGGGATACGGCGCAGTGACATCGTGATCCGTTCAAGTACCAGGCGCTTATAAACAGAGACAGGTGCTTATTGTGTTGTGGTGGTGCGTGTTGTGTGCGTGTTGGCTTGTTTGTGTGTGCGTGAACAGTCAGTGTCACGCAGTTGGTATGTATGTGTGCACGCGCGGGTAGTAGTATTCACCGGGCGTCATATTATTTTTTCGTCACTTCTGCGCTCCCATTATTGCACTTCAAATTATTGAGTAAAATTTGGTATTAATTTTAAATAATTTGCGTAAACACAACTGTACTCCACAGGGGTCCGGAACAAAGAGAATAACGTAAGTATTTACTGCACAAATGCGAGGGTTTTGATTTTCGCATAATGACTCGTGTTTCCCTTGACTAGATTTTCTTTCCGACTGGATTTCGTAGCGGCAAGTGTTAGAACGTAAGACTGAAAAGAAATCGAGGTTTGCTGTAAAGCATCTATCTGAAAGCATGCGTATGCTGGTCCATTTCATGCAGCTGCTATATTAAGGAATTTTTGATGAAGAACTTGAAAGATGATTAGGAAACCGACGGCGGAGAAAGTGCCGTTTATGATACCAGAATCTTCCTACTTGATGGCAGACGTGCAGTGCTCGAGCCTACCTTGTAGAGGTTCTAGCAATCGATTTTAAAAGATTTAGAGTTTCTTTAGAAGTTTAATGCAGAAAAAATGCAAGTTGATTTTTTTCTAGAAAATATTAAATATAGTTTCTTCTTTATTGATTGAATCAAACTTGTAAAAATTTAACATACGAGTGTTTGTAGGTAATTTACCTACATTGAAGAAATGGCGCCCAAAAATAACACTAGAAAAAATTCGACTGTCTGCTAGCGTCTCGGTAGGACACGGTGACGCAGTCTCCCGGCATGGAAAAGATGCAGGTTCAAGTCCCGCCTGCAGCCTGAGATATGTTGATTTTTATCTCGTAAACATTATCTTAAATTATAAGGCACTACTCCGCAATCGCTAACAAAACGCCTAAATCCAAAATTAATCAGACGGAATTTTATTACTTGCATATTTCAGCAATTAACTTTGTTCTAATCTAGGTTCTATGTGTATTTTATGCAATATAATATTTTTTTTTATTATTCGTTTATTAAAACGAATTAAATGTTTTTTGAGTTGGAATAGATGAGACTGGCCACGATCGACAATCATGCAGATTACTTATGCCGTCTGTGATCTCGCAGACGCTGGCCATCGATTTCTACAAAAGAATGGCGAAGTACGACTACGGCGCCACATGGCACCACTTCCGCATGTACAGCGACGTGGTCCTGGAGCCGCCCGCCACCGTCTTACCCCTCAACCCCGTAGGGGGCGGACCCGACCCCAACCCGCGCATACACTCCAATAGTAATATTAAATTAATCTTCAGTATAATGTAAGCCAAATAATTGTGATAGGTTTTTTTAATCAATTTGATATTATGTATAAGTATACAAAATAAAACATTTTACTGGCAGTAATTCATTTTTATTTTATACAAACACGATGTCACTGAAACATATACCCATTTTAGCGTAACATTACTTTGCCAACGTTCTCACATCTCACTTTCAGTCTAATATATATGTGGAGATACTGATACAGATTCTTCTATCTCTATGGTGCATCATAGACAAAAACTAACGTTTGACTAAAATGTTAATAAAATGGCGGTTTTCCACAGAGCTAATACAGCAGACGAATACTCGACTTACAATAACATAACCAAGATTATATTACATCGAATTTAATAGTATTGTGTTGCAAAATTACAATTAAAACATTCATAATTTCGGTGTGTCTATGATATAAAAAAGTAGTCATCGAACCATAGACAAGCAACATTTCACCTTCAAGTATGTTTTATTTACTCAACAACTGTGTTGGTAAACCATTAATTTTTGTACAAGATGTGAGAGTGACATCTCGAACCCAAAAAGTACATAAAACTTGCCATTATAACCTAAATATATTCTAGTATGTATGTATACGCGTAGTGCAATTATTTGGTAACCACATATTATCGGCTAATATCGACTTTGTTTTCAATTGATAATCCCTTATAGTTAGTATTATACGTTTGTAAGTTCCAAATGTGTGATAGAGCCATCAAACATTCGTGTATAGACTTTATTTCTTTCAATTGATAATCCCATACAATTAATACTATCTGCTTCTTAATGTTATATAAAAATTATTGCATCAGAAGAAGGATGAATGTTATTTTTAAACAATCTAGTTTTATATGCTTTATATGTAATAAAATAATATACGAAATAAAATTTTAAAACGAAAGTTGCATGGCCGAAATTTATCAGTCAGTAAAATATAGACTAATTAAAAATATTGTCATATATAAAGGGAGAATTGTATAAAATGCAAATAATCGTTTACTTTTCAGACGTCAATCTAAAAATAACCAATACAAAAGAGATATTTTTCTCAAGAAGTTATAAGTCAGTCGGTTTATATTTATATGTAAAGATCACTTTTTAAACGAAGGTGCTATAAATGTTACCGGCAAAGATTTTTGAACTTATATCTTATTATTACTGGACTTGTTAAGTTCTGGCCGTGCAACCGTATGGGTGGCATCAACAAATAACTAATTAACAAAGCGGAGTAAACATAACACTGGCTATGGACAATAAACATGTTAACAAAGATTATCAGAACAAATGTGGCGTGTACATTCGTGCGAGCATCAAGTATATGACTGAAATATCAAGGGTCCATCACTCAGCCCTGTTAGGAAAAAGTATTCTATCCAGTATCGATTGTTATCGCTAAGTAGACAAGACACAATTTCTGACATTCTTAGTTACCTTGTTTTCTATGAAACAGCAAAACAAAAACTAAATACAAAACAGCTTAATCCACTGAACCTTCGCACGAATGTCGACCACAAAAGATAAAGGGACTATGTAAATCAGGTCTAAGGCTTAAACAAAAGCAGTTATATTTTATAGGCTTACCTAAATCACATGCACATTATAATAATCGAGCCAGTGGATACAGTTACAAACAATACTCGAGATAAATCAAATAGTTTAAACAAAAAAGATAGCAATACTTAATCCTTAACCGCTATATAACAATCCATCGTGAGCAAAATAATTTAAATGAATGAATAACCTTTCATATGATTTCTTAATACATGCGAGCCGTAGAACGTCCACCATTCTAGTCATATCGTCTCCACCTTGTTAATGGACACCTTACGCTGCGACTATCTTAAATACAAACACAAACAAAACCTATTTGGAGTGTTCTATAAATAAATAAGTGCAGTTGATATAAGCGTTCTTTGTTCATCGATTTAAAATTTAATTTATTTAAACATTTACTAGTAACATAAATAAACGGAATTCATGGTGACAATGTTCATGTGTTGTTCTTTATAAAATGTTAACAAAGGCTTATGTTAAATTTAAAAAATTTCGCTCTACTAAGTAGGTGGGGTGTAAAAAGAAACTTAGCGTTACAATGTGCCACAAACTCCCTTGTCATTTCCAATTATCTTCTTTAGTACAATTACGTAGGAAATGTATGGTTTTCACAGTAAACATAACGAAGATTATTCCCAAAAATAATGTTAGACGTGACAGCCAGCGTTCGTTTTCAAAACCGCACCATAATTAAGGATATTTTTTAGACAATGACGTATACGTCACGTATATATCACGGCTTGCAATGTACATGGTACGGTTGGTAACGGCTGCACAAACCAACTTACATGCCACGCCATGTAAATTTAAAAAAAGTTACTCATTTTGATAAGCGGAAAGCGTTGGTCACTACGCCGTTAAGACTCTTTTCACACCCATTATAATCAATTCGTCACCAATAATTTAACTACTTTTTCATCGGACTCTAGGACTAGTAGTGATTCTTGATTGATCAATTGTAAATAAACAATATGTATTCAACTTAGATTGTACATAGTCAATTTAATATTATATACCTCAACAAGATTTTCCTAAAACCATGTATTCTCATATTTCTCCACTTTCACCTAATAAAAATTCAATGTATTTAACAAACATGGCTATTATTTACTTCCTTAACTATATAATGTAAAAGGGGAACTAGGGTATCAGAATTGTGCAAGAAAGTAGAGTGGAAAGTTGGAATAGACCAATGGGATTGCTTCATTTAAAATGTTCGCAAGGAGGTAGACTATATTTGTTTTATATAAGACAAAGAATTTTGACCCTAATTGACTTGATATAATGTGAATCTGTGTATAACGTAAAAGTATTCTATAGTTTTGAATTTAGATCTCTTGCACGATTCTATTATAAAACTATCCTGAGAAATATAAAAACAGACACATGGGTCTGTGGTTAATTTCGCTAGCCCTTCAACACCCAGGAAAGAACTAATAAATAATTATACTATGAAATAAATTTTATAATACAATTTCGATAAACATATTAGTTATTATGTTCAGAAAATTTCGAATACATTAAAACACTGTTAGAGTACAATTTAGAGACTCAGATACGTACCTACGAAAGCATTTTATGTACAAAATATATAAAAATCTAGTGCTCGTAAAAGTCCAATTAAATCTTTTGATATTAGTCATTATTATGCGAACTGTATCGTGGAATGGTTTCAACAACAACATTATATTATATACACACACCGTAGGTAAATAATACAACTACATTGCACTAGCTAGTTTTTTACATTACCTTGAGTTTAAGCAACGAGATCGCACACCTTCCATTTTGTTATCCAAACAAAAAAACAAATGCAAAACGCCTGTGATATTTTAATCCAGTGTATGTAGCAGTTAATGAAGTTCAAAATCCAATCAAAGACGGTAAAAATTGGACCTTGTTTATTTATTGCTACATACGCGGTATTTAATTATCTCTGATTATAGTGCAAACAAACGTCAAATCCGTGAAAGACTGTAATAGGTTACCATATTTGTGATTTAATACAATGACATAACCCAGTAATAAAAAAATATTTAATAACTTTAAAGTAATGTTTATAAAGACTTATTAAATGATTTAATCTTATTACAACTCACCACAATTCAAATCATTGGTTTATTTTCTGGCCATAGACCATCTAATCTATGTTATATATCTTTGTTATTCCACAAATGTGAATTCCATAAAGGCAACAATAGGAGCCACTGTAAATAGATCATAGACAATTATATACTTTCTGATTGTTTTTATCATCAATGACAGCTACAAACGAACCGGATAATTTCCTACATCACCACACTGTAAATTCCACTCTTAAGAAAGGTGCGACAAATCCTCGTTGACACACTATGCACAAAAAACGAGGCTAAAATTATTTATATATATAGTATATATCTGACATTTAATTAAAATATGTATACCTTTACATATCGCACATTATTTTGTCCACTCGAACTTTTTGCTTTGATAACATTCCTTCTTTCCCCATATTGATATAATCACTAGAGATCGAAGAAGATAGGACCTTGTTATCTGACAAAATTATTGAAATTCTGTTAGAGGCAGGAAATTTTGAGGTGTATCGATCCCTGTAGACTTCCAGGGGTCGATTTCCACCAGACATGCCATGGCCGATGCGATGACGCACTCACTCACGCAGTCGATATTCAATGTAGGTATGGGTTGCCACTCAAGCGATTAGGAGATATCTCGGGCAGAGCTACATCCAACAGTGGACGGCTTAAGAGTGATATGATGATCACCATGGCAAGTACATATTAATATCAATGTTTGGGGTCAACGAACCAAAATACTTACTAAAATTAGACTCAAGTGTACAAAACAAGGTAATTCTCTGGCTGGTATACATAATTTATAAATAAGGCCAATTCAATTTATTCAAAAGTCTAAAATAGTATTATAAATACAATTCGCGCGATTTAAATTGACCGCTCTGAAACTAAGACACGTGGATTTTTTCAGAAAATTTAAATATGTTCCTTAATGCTAATACATTATTGATATTTGCATATAACCAATATGATGTGGCGTTGTTGACATTTTCTCTTTGGAGCGATTTACTGCAGAGCGGCCAAATAAAAGGGTGCGACCTGTAAGTGAAATTTGGACAATGTAGACAGTTGGCAGTGAGAATCCATCTATTCCATGGACAATTTATTTAGAATACAACAGCTTGAAATTAATATTTTATATACATTTTTAGAGACTTGGATTTCGCGTACATTTACGCGTTCACTACTCGTAATAGAACTACTTTTTAGAATCTTGAGAACGGTTGCTGCAAGGTGACCGAAACGTCGAATAAATAAAACGCTTTTTAAAGCCGTTAAAAGAGAAGTTTTATTATAATGTTAGTGTTTATCTAAATAAATACACGTGTAATGTATGAACGCGCATATCTCTAGAATGACTGACCTAATCATATATTTATTTTTAGTCGAAATAATTGTCAGGAGCGATTTCTACAGGATCAGCGGGAACGAAAAGTTTGAATGGGCAAATTGTAAACTAATGTAAGTTTAATGGTTAACCCAAGGCCGGGATTAAATCTTCATATAATGATAATAAATAATTATATGATGATATTTGTGTTTGTTTTGTGTTCGGGTGTTAAATATATGTATATAATGTAGTATATTTGTGATTCCTCTGTTATCAGGCGTCCGTAAAAACTACTTTAAGCAACTTACCACGGAGTCAGTATGAGATGTTGAGAATATTTCTTATTAAAAAAGGGATGAACTTTTAGTATGTAAGTATGACCACGGACGAAGTCAGGGCAGGCTGCTATTGTTATATAATTATTAAACCGTCTGAACATTAGTAGCTAACTTAGATTCTAAATTACAGAGCGTGGTGAGTCTTTGAGACCCTAATGTACAAAAGATAAAATCGTACTGACGAGAAAGCATTTACGGCTATTAATTTTTCGGTGTTTGTTATCAGTTTGTAACTTGTTTCGCTGTAAATATATTTTTTTTTTCTATCAAGACTTTCGATCAAGAGCAAATCTATCAACATATGTAAGTTTTGTATCGTTAATGGTATGTTTTCGTTTCGTATTTGACAGTCAGCACAAAGCAACATCGACCTACAACCGTTTTTAAAACTTAAGTCATAATGTAATCAACAAAGCAGCTATTGGAAATCCACTGCTGGACATAGGTCTACCCAAAAAAGGGGGAATTTTACACATAATTGCCGCGCTGAGCAAGTGCGTTGGCAATCGCAGCTTTCGCGACGGGGATGCTGCTGCCCATCCCTACCCTATGCATTTGAGCTGTCCCGCCTCTTACGATACCTGGTACAGGGGGAGGTCCTATTTTACTTTGCCGGTACCTCGCGGCCAATATTGTAATATTTTCTAAAATTTACGCGTTCACTACTCATTATAAAATTGACTATTGTAATGGCTTTAAAACTCGGTATAATTTATTAGTAAATAGTAGTAAATATAAACTTTTAAAACCTTACAAAATATCTTTGCCAACCTTGAAAACGGTTGTTGCAAAGTAACGGCAACATTGAACAAGAAATAAAACATTTAATTACTCGTAATTTTACCAGAGTTCATTTTCAAAAGAGAAAAGTAGACATTAATATATGCTGATCTATCCAAGCCTATCGCTTGACGTAAATAAATACTAGATTCAATTAGGAATTGTCCATAAATTGCTCAGGTCCCATCATGACCCACCCACCTCGCATCACTTCCACGCGAGGCGCAGCATCTTGCGCGAGGCGAAGTACTTGGTGGCGTACGTGCCCACCACGAGCGCGGCGAGGACCACCGCTATGAGGTAGTAGTCGAAGTCGTCCTTCAGCAAGTCAAACGTTTTGGACGGAGCGACGCGCGTGTAGAACAAGTCTGGGGAGAGGGAATGAACGAATGAACGATGCGCCTCGAACAATTGTGGTTCAATCAAATGTACGCGGGTGATGAGAATAACTGTGAAGAGAGAATGAAATAATTATGCGCCTCGCAATATTTTGTGGTTTACTCCAGATCGGCACGCGCGTGTAGGACAGGTCTGGAAAGAGTGCATGAACGAATGAATGATGCACTACGTAACAAATTGATTGTTCGCTTAAAGATCGAAGCCTGGATCAGGTCTGGGGAAACTAAATCAGAGCTAGCGGCTCTAGACACATGACTTAAGACAGGCGGGAGCGATGTAAATACACGTGGCGTGCAGCGTGCGGTAGTAGTGGAGCACCGTAAATGATGAGGGGAGGAGGGGTGGTGGGTGGGGGGGAGACTTACCCAGGCCGGTGGCCAGCACCAGAGACGTGGACTCGAGGCCGGAGGGCGCGGTGTAGATGCGCGAGACGTGCAGCGTGCGGTTGTAGTTGAGTACGGCCTCGGCGGGCAGCGGCAGCTCGGGCGCGTACGGGATGAGTCCCTCCTCGCGCTGCTCCGCCGTGGGGCTGACGGGCCGCCTCGGCTCCAGGTACGCCCACGGGAGCTCGACTATCGCGCCCGTCGATAATGCCACTGGGAAATCAAAAAAACGAAGATCTTAATTACAAATTTTCCAGGAACACGCTTGTGACTGTGTGTTTGTGTGTGTATTTTTTTATATAATCAAGTCGCCAAACCTGTGGCCCGCGTGAAACTCACTAAAGTCTATAGACGGCAGTATCATCACAAGGATATCATAACACATTGTCAACTTTGTGACTTGAACATAGCAATTCGGTATTGCTAGCAGTAGAAACAGGTCAGATTGAGGTACTAATGTAGACGACCTTCGCAGTTTTACGTCGAGTAAACTTCGTAAATAGGGAGGAACCAGATGTAAGAGGCGACTAATCTACCAGAACCGACAGATTGCGGTATACCCATCCGAAAAAGTGTAGAACGGCACGAGGATGGGCAGTATCCGCGTCGCGAAAGCTGCGCTTTTCAATTGTTCCTCTTTATTGGGAAGCCATATGTCAGTGTCAATAGCTTATATGATGATGATGAAGTTTTTTTATTTAGCGTGTGCGTGTGCGTGTGCGTGCGTGCGCGAGTGTGCAGGTGTACAGGCGAGTACAGGCGAGTACAGGCGAGTACTGACGCAGCACGTGCTTGTCGGTGAGCGCGCGCTCGGTGGCGGTGACGGCGGCGGCGCGCGGCGCGGCGGGCAGCACGTAGGCGGCGCGCTGCACGCCGGCGGCGCGGCTGCTGTTCAGCGAGCTGAACGCCGCGCCCGCCTCCAGCCAGCGCTGCTTGCCTTCGTACAGCTCCATCGTCCCTGAACGATATTATAAGAATATTATCGAGACCTTGTAATATTTTACATCAACGAACTCAATAAAAGACTTCTCTTTTGGAATAGTTATACCAAATATAGAAATTTTAACATGTTAAGTTAAGAAATATAATATATAGCTATATAAGATTGAGCGATTAAACAGTATGTCTCAATTTATAGACGCAAAATGTATTTAATTATAAACATAGGTATATAGTTAAGACAGGACGTCTGTCGGGTCTGCGTGTGAGAAAAAGACACTATAGAGAAAAGAAAGAGAGTTGACTGACCGATCTCAGTCCGGCGGTGCTTGTCGTTGTAGTAGATGTAGGCGAGGAAGTTGTCGCTGTGCACGGCCAGCGGCAGCGCGCGCGCGCGCCGCTGCGCCTGCGCCGCCACCACCGCGCCCGACACCGCGTCCACGCACGTCGCCACCACCACGTCTGCACGTCGCCACCACACATGAGCGACCGGCCCGGTTACTCTTTGTCTCAATTCCGTATACACAAAGTGTACACGGAAACATCAGGCGCGTCCTTCTCGTTCCGATATGAGTTTTAAAACAGGAATCCTCATATCGGGATCGGGAAGTTGAAGAGATTCTGATTGCCTTTTATATCACCAGTCAGAAAAAATATTTATATCAATTACATCTTGAATTAAACCATGCCACTTAGAATTAAACAGTCATTTCTCAATTACATTGAATGGTTTTATACATATATAATGCAGAATTTTAAGACAAGATTTATTAGAAAAAAAAAGGAAACGTCGAAACTGCATCTTTCCCATGCCAGGGAACTAATACTCATTAATTATTTCTAAGTAAATAATATTATATAATTTTAGAATCACATTAGCTTGACTTAGTTTTGTACACCACCGCACTTGCCGGCGAGTGCGTCATATCCCCTCCCACACAACACGTACCGATTTTTCTAGTGTAGCTATGGTAACAATCGTCCCAAACAACGGCCACTCAAAGCGTAGTCCGTGCCTTATATGTGCGCGTGAGTGATCACCGTCGGTCACTTTCCGATCTCGCAAGTTCCGATTTTGTACCCTGCAGGAAATGTGCTGACATGGGGCAGCTCAATAATGAGCGACCCTGCCTCTTTTCCCCAGTGATATAGGAACTGGCTCATTCGTTTGAGATGCGCTCACTCCTGCATATATCTTGATCACCCAAGTTACACTCAAGGTCTGATCGACAAAGATGACAATCACTTAAGAGCATATTGATTTGATAGACCGTCATATGAGCTGTAAAAAAGAGAATGGATTGCACAAGCATGAACGGCGCATTCGCCGGCGTGTGCGATATTCTGCCTAACAATCTATAATAATAAATAATTCACACATTTTATAAATTCCAACTAAGTCGCTTAAAGCACTTGTGCATCAGACAATTGAGTAATCACAAATACACAAATATAATCATATAATTGTTTTTCTGGGCGGGAATCGAACCCACCACCCTGGCGCACAAGACAGGACCGCTACCATCTGTATATACTTGCCTTTATGCAACGCGTCAGGTCCTTCGCTCACGAACAGCACCAGGTTGGGGTTGTTGTATTTGTACAGGACGCTGCGGTCGCCCAAAACTTTACCGGCGGAGTGGACCCGCTCGTTGGGAGATTTGGCCGCGACCGTCACTATGCGGTGGCCGGCGTCCGGGGACCCGCCCAGGTTCACTGACCAGGTCTTTTGAGCCACAACGGACTGGAAGAAGATTAACACACACACACACAAACACATATATTAATTAATATGAGTGAAAATATCTTAATTGTATCAAAATATAAAATGTACAAAATACATTTTTAAGGTCAAAGAATAGAATGTGATAAGATGTCGATGTGGTGTGTATATAAAAGCGAAAATTCTGTTTGTTACGCATTAACGGATTAACAATTGAACCCAAGGAAAGCGGCCTATAGAACTGAGAGAAATGGACATCAGTCAATATCTTGATCTAGTCTAGATTTGTGTCTAGTATAGCTTACCTTGCCGTCATATTTGAGCGCGTACCCTTGCACGCGGGCCGTGTTCCGGTCAGCGACGTATATGAACATGTTTTGGACCAGCGGCGCAGCGGACAGCGGGAATATCTGGACATTGAACATTACAGTTTTAAAGCGTTCATAGCTTTACAAAACTACATTTTACAGGCGTTAAAACACGGTTTTTATTTACTTTTTACGTTTTTAGTTCGACGTTTAATGACGAGCCCGATATCGCATACGGTAGTAATCCTGCCTTGCGTGCCAAAAGTCGTTGGTTCGAACTTGACCCCACTTTAAGATAAGTCGCTTAATACTCTTGTGTTCCGCACATCAGAAAACAGAGGAATCACAAAAAAATACATAAACACATATTTTTAACACCCATACACAGAACATACACCAATATAGTCATATAAATATTTGTCCTGGTCCTCACCCAGGACAAATAATTATATGATTATATTTGTGTGAGTACTGTTTCTAGGTGTTGAATATATATTTATTTTTGTGATTCCTCTGTTGTCTGATATTTGGAACACAAGTGCTTTAAGCGACTTATCACGGAGTCAGGTGAGATGTTGTGTGTAAAACTTTCGGCAAACGTTCTCAAGATTGGCAAAAGATGTGTCAGGATTTGAAAGTTACAATTACTACCGTCACAAATTTCTATTTATTTTTGGTTTTTAATATTGTACGTTCGCGTTCCCATTTACGCAGTAAATGCTGACAGTATCTTGTGTGATGTTGGCCTTGGTTATTGATCAAATGTATGAGATATTCCCAGGAAGGTGGTATTTCCCAACCATTTTCTCTATTGAAATTGAGATTTTTTTAAATTTCAACAGCCTTCATAGCTTTTCTTCATTAGCTCATATGACACGTGACATCCTTGTGATGATATGAGCGTTTATAGATTGCGGTGGCGCTTACTACATGGACTGTATGCTTGATTATAGACAAAGTCATATATAATAGAATCAACTGGATAACTTCAAAAATAGCAGTTTGATTTTGATTAGCACCCCTTTTGGGGATGAATTTTTAAGAATCCTTTCTTAGTAAACCATTGCGTTATAAATGGGACCCCTGTGCAAAATTCCAAGTTTCTTACCCTTATAGTCTAGGCCCTGCGTTGATATTTCAGTCAGTCAGTCAATTAGTTTTTTTCAATTAGCTTCTTTTATATATAAAGGTTTATCTTATATCCTTCATCACCTGCACGCTCTCTTCGGCGTCCAGCAGCACGAGCGCGTGCAGCCGCTCGGCGTCGGGCGCGTGCAGCAGTGCGACCTGCAGCGGCCGCGCGTCCAGCTGCAGCACGCCCTCGCCCACCAGCGTGCCGCGGATGGGGTTCAGGCTGATGATTAGGCCGTTGCCGGTCTCCTGGAAAAAGTAAACAGCTGCAGGATATAGGCCTCGGGCCGGCAGGTGGGCCATAAATGCAAAGCGTAGCTTAAGTCCCAGCCTTGTTGCGTTTGAACTTCGCTATTTCGGGTGGGTATACTGCCGTCCTTATCGACATTTTTTTTTTGACGAACCTATTTGCTGGTCTACTCAGACGTTGATTCCAGCGCCACCAAACAAGACCACAGAGTCGCTTGTTAGTAAGCGACCCGATGCGTGCCCCGCGACCGCCCCCTCTAGGCTCGCGGGATCGACGGCGATCGCATGAGGGCGCCTTTTAAAGGCGGCGGCAAACGTCGGCTTAGGTGGCCGTCGTTAGAGGTCAAGTTACTTTTTGCAAAAGAGTACAGAGTAAGCCCGGCCGCGCTAATGCTGCCGGTATCGCTTGTTAAGACAGGGACTGCACCACGGAAGACATGTTTGTTGAGTATTACCGATGTCGTAGTGCCTGTGAAAGGGCGAGAGAGGGACGCATCGAGAGATATTTTTTTATCGAGCGGATTCTTATAGACCGTCTTTTTAAAGCTTTTAATTTTGAGTGTGTGTAAATTACCTACAACATTTAAAATATAGCGCCGACTTCTTAGCACAAAAGATCTCGGTAGCACAACAGTAGAGCAGTCTACTGGTAAGGGACAAATGCAGGTTCAAGCCCCACCAGAAGCCCCGCCTGAGATAAGTTAAATATTCTCTTTAATTAAAAAAAAACAAAATTGTTACTAAAACATGATACGAACTAGCTAGAGTAGTATTACTATACTACTCTGACTAGTCCGTAGGTAGACCGGGTGTTGTATAAGGTGACCTCCAGTCGTGTAATG
Organism: Heortia vitessoides; assembly: GCA_020976665.1. Classification (NCBI taxonomy): domain Eukaryota; kingdom Metazoa; phylum Arthropoda; class Insecta; order Lepidoptera; family Crambidae; genus Heortia; species Heortia vitessoides. The sequence goes on along the minus strand of JACJUM010001610.1, from coordinate 15,338,176 downwards.
TTTCGTGACTTTTCCTTTCCTCCCCACTCCTAGAACAATTCGAACTTAGCATAATACTGGCCGTCAACATACCTCGTGCTTGCCGACGATGGAGAGGTAGGCGTCGAGCGGCGGGTGTCGCGCGGAGCGGCGCGTGAACACGACCACGTTCTCCGTGTCGAGGCTCGGCTCGTATCTCTGCCACAGGATCTCGCCGGACAGATTGTCCATGCCGAATATCTGCAAGCATGCAAACATTAATTTAATATGATTCACCAGCGTAGTAAGCTTTAATTTAAGAATATGGGGATAAAATATAGCAATGGGAATGAAAAATTACCTTTCTATTATTATAATGGTTTTTCAAAATGGAATTGACGTTCAGTAGTTTTTGAATTTATTTGAAGCAAACGTTAAAATCCTGTTTTCATATTTCCATTTTAGATAGCACACTCCATATTTGTTTTTTGGAAAGAGCGTTTATTACTCTAAAATAATGTAGCTTTCTAATACTGAAAGAATTTCTAAATTCGGTACATTAGTTTTTGTGCCTATTCGGTACAAATAATAATATGAGTCTACTCTTTATATTATTAAGATTTATAATTAATATTGTGTGAGACAACAAATATCTCAAGCAAATAATACGTGCGACGTATACAGCAAAATATTAAGTTCAAAAATATAATTCAATATTGAACATTACGTACATACATATAGAAATTACAGTAAAGTAAAACAATCTTTAAAAACAGCGTATGTACAAATCACTGATGTAACGAATGTAGGATTTTACATATTTGCGAACGCGAATGTTATCTGTCAAATAAAACGCGCGCAAAATATTAGAACGGTTTGACAATTCGTGTCGGCCATATTGAAATCTAACAACTGAGCCGGTACAGATTGAATGGACGAAGTTTAGTCAGATTATATACACTCATTTGCAAAAATAACGGACACCTAAGCAATGAATCATTTCAAATGTTACTTTGGTTTGTTTGATAATTATAGGTAGATTTACTTTCACAATTTTGTAAATTAATAAGGAAATAATCGTTTTCGTCAGTATTATCATAAAATTTTGATAAAACTTATGGGTTTTAATGCTAAAGTTCACTAGTAGTGTATGCTCGCTAGTAGTGCATATGCTCGTGAAGTAAAAGTTAACAAAGATTTTTGTTTGTTTGGTACATGGTTTTCTTTCAGAAAGAGGCGTTCTCTCGACTGAACCGGTGTCTTGATACCGCTGCCAGGTCCTTTGAACCGTCGAGCGACTCACACTTAGCCTCTGAGCCACAAAGCATTGCAACCCTCTTCGAGCAGCGCAATAATTTTGGTAGCTTTTACCACTTTCTTTACAACATTATTGAGACAGCTAAACAGCAATAAAATGAAGCTTTGACATTTAAGAATATGAAATAAATTTTATAAAAGTTATGAAAACCGATATTATCTTTTGGAACCTCGCACCAAGAATGTAGGATAAAAAGCTGTTTTCGAACGAAAAAAAATTGGAACTTAGAACGTACTGTTTTAAACATGTACAAATGATTGAAATCATTTTGGTACCATAGATTTCTAAGAAAAATTAAAACCGCCCGTTTTTTTTGCAAATGAGTGTATTATATAGTTCACCCGAAAATATCAGTTTTGATTTGAGATTAATTTAGGGTTATTGTACTATTATAGATAATTCAGTTAGTATATTATCTATAGTAGTACAATAATGAAGTTTTATTAGATATTACTAATTTGATAAGAAACCTCAAGTTCTTTAATCACGAAAGATGATTTTGATATTTTTTTTAATGAAAGGACATTCGATATAATGATTTAAGTTAATAATTATTTTCTGTAACTGGACTAAAAAAATAAAAATTTATTTGTCTGCTTATTTTAAGACTGTTCTATAATATTATTTCCAATAACACAAGAAGAAAAATATACATTTATTAATTATAGTATTATCCATCTCCTGAAGTATATTTAAAATTTTCTTTTAATTCCAACCGTTCGAATAAGAACGCGCATGATAAAAATGTGCGAAAATTATGCGAATACTAATATTTGTTACAACATTGAGTAAAATATGTTTAAAATACCTCAAAGATGCCCAAAGTATATTATTAGACATAAAAATAAAAATTACATGTCACCATGTTTGTCCAGGATGTATAAATTCTAAACTACAGAACCAATATTAATAATTTTTTGGCTTATGCATATAGTTTGATCCATTGACAAATAGGATAGTTTATATCTCAATTTATAGTCCCAAATTTTTTTCATGGTAAAATATATTTATACATTTAAAACAACGTCTGTCGAGTCAGTTAGTAATATATAAAGAGTATTATAGAATCACCTTTCCAACGTCAGTGACGAGCACCATAATCTTGTGCAGGTTGAAGTAGTCCCGGACGAGGGTCACGGGCGAGTCGTCGTGCGGCCGCTCAGTTTGCAGACTGTGGATGAACGCCTGAACCTGTTGCAGCTGCGTGTACAGGCGCCGAGTCAACGCGTTCCACACTGAACCTGCTATGAAAGTGGACCTCACGCTAGTACGGTATATACAAGGCACAAAATCACAAAGACAATCAAACATGCTCCGGTTCAATTCGTCCATACTGGAGGTGAATGTTTCCAGCTGAGTGTTTAGAAGGATACACACCGCTTTCTAAACCTGTTGTCACACCACAAAGAAACACACGAGACAGTTTTGATGTCACTGCGATAATTAAGAATGGTTTGTTTGCGATAATTAAGCATGCTTTGTTTCATTCTCGTCAGTGCCGACTATGGGTTGATGTCTAACACTGTTGCAGTTAACTGTTTAAATGTAAAAGATAACACACATTACTATAAAACTGCATTGATGGTCCCGATTGCGCAGATGGCAGTGATCCTATCTTATACGCCAAGGGTCGTGGGTTCGATCCCCACCCAGGACAAACATTAGCATGATAATAATTGTTTTTTCTGTGCCTGGGTGTTAAAATATGTATAAATTTATTATATTTGTGAATCCTTTATTGTCTGATGTCCGTAATTAAATGTCTATATATGAGATGAGGTATGAATATTATTATTAGTCAAATGATGAATTCCATAGCTTTCAGACATTTTTCAGATAATAAAAACTTTTACACTCTAATAAAGAACACCCGAGGCTGTTCTAATGTCACTGCGGTAGAGAAGCATGCTCTGTCTTATTTTCGTCTATGCAGACTGTCTGTGAATGTATACAGCTGCTGCAGCTGAATATTTGGATGTAAAGGCGAACACACATCACTCTTAACCTGCATGTAGAACTATTCTTACACTAACAAAGAACACACCAGGCAGTGCTAGCCACTAAGACAATGAAGCAGCTCAGTCATTCCTTTCCTTGCAGACTGCAGGTGCACAGATGTTTAGTATACAGTAAGTATAGTTCTAAGTTTGCAGGCGTTGTGAGTCATGATCTGGTTTTTTTGTGTACGTACCTATAGATGGACTTCTCTAAAGTCGATTCCAGCACTACTAGATGAAAAAGGCTAGGACTTATTCACAAGTGCGACATTACGAGGCATCCAAGTGAAACATGAAAACCCTCTCAGAGCTAAAAATGAATTCGCCAATGTTCACTCAAGGGCGTCTCTAAAGCACGGAGCTCGACTTGAGTGATCTTTGCGATGGTTTACATTTAAGGCGGAAATTATCAGGTTAATTCATCCCCTTGCATTCTCTTAGTGAACGTCTTAAATTATAGCAGACGTGGATGACAAGAGAAAATATTCCTAATAACCGAACCCGTCATAATTAACTCATGCTTAGTACACAAGGCTTAAGTCATTTAATGGGAATCGTGACTGAATAAAAGAAAAATCCTGATTCATTAAATTAGTTACTTAATTATTTTATAAAGAGCGCAAGAATTGTATTATTCCAAAGAAAAGTTTAGGAATTTCCAACACAATATAGGGCACATAGCTTTGTCAGATAACAGCAGCACCAAAATAATTTGTCTGATATCATTTTATTGTATATCTATCTATATGGTACTAAACCCTAAAGGATGTGTCCAAAACTTGCAGGCTCATCCTCTTCAATGAGTAGAACATACTAGTCAGATCTCCAAACATGCCCCATACGTCGGACGCCATATCTAAGATCTCAGACACTCTATCTGGTTATGTCACCGTTCACCAACAAACGATTGACCCATAAACTGATGGTCAACAGAATTGTACGTCAGTGAACGTTTGACCAACAGAATACTAGATCAGGTCGACAAACATGCATACAGTCACTGCTGACTACTGACACTCGTAATATCATTTGAATATCACTAAGGCGTTGCCAACCTTGTGACATGAAGATATTATGCCACATTACCCAGTAAATTCACTGCCTCACTCATCCTTCAGACCGGAACAAAGCATGAGTACACTACTATTTGGCGGTAAAAATAGGTGAGACTTATGTACCAATGTAGACGACCTTTTGTATGAGGTCTATCTCATGTGTATTTGAAGGTCATCAAAGATTCTATTGGTCAAACGTTGGCGTCAATCAACCGTTGGTGAACGGTTCCGGGTTCTGAAACCCTTCTTCAATGGGTAGATGGGAACACACTAGTCAGATCTCCAATATAGATAGAGATAGGCCTGTTACGAGTCGTAACAGGCCTATCTCTATCTATATTGGAGTCGTAACTTACGACTTTGCCCACAATAAACGCTGGGCAAGCGTAGCGTAGGTTTTTGATGGGGATGTTACTACGCATCCCTGCCTTGTTACATTTACGCTATGGTCGGTTGAATGAACCGCCATTTTCCGGTTCCGATAGCTTTAATTCTCCTATTTAATTTCGACTCCTGTTAATATTGTTAATGGGGCGATACTCCAGACAGATAATCTAGTCCTATATTGAAGAGTAATCCGGTGACCAAACAATTGATTTCGTCATAGAATTTCCCGGAATTACTTACGCAATAAAATTGGAAATATTACAATATTAAGGTCTTTTATTTAATAAGATTTTCTGTCTATTTTATTTAGATTAATTTTAGTTAGTTTATCTCATTAGGAAGTATTAATTAACAAAGTATAATGTTTACAAACAGGGCCTAATAATAAGCAAGAGTGACAAATAGTTTTTAAAGCCAATAGAAGAGACATTACCAAAGAGTATTAATGACAATTTTAAGATATTTTATAAGAAAGTATCAAGCGGGAGGTACACACGCATTCCCCTCTAATGCAATTTTATCGACAAACAATGCAGTAAAGTGAGTACGAATTAGTTTGATCCTAACAGGTAACTTTGGCTAATGAAAAAGAACAGCTAAATTAATACTTAATATAACTACTTTAAGGTACACAGTCAAAATTACCCCTGGGATTAAAGTAACTCGCATCTAACTTCATCTATCTAAAAAGTTCAGTTAGCACTCTCACAATATGTGTACTTACAATCTATCTTGGCAGCTAGAAAAAAAAACGTAATTCCATTTTATTATTTTCACTAGTTTGTATAAAAAGACAGCGTAATTTAACAAAACAATAACCTCTTAACCGCCAGGCTTATTATCAGTTGTCGTGCCCTCAGCGCCAAGCATGGTAAAATTAAAAATAATAATCTACAACAAACAGGGATGTTCAACAGGAGGTATATCGATAGGTAGGGTATTGGTATCCGATTCAAACGCTTACAATTTCATCTAAATTTACACAACATCTCATACTTTGACCTGACTTAGAGGTAAGTCGCGTAAAGCACTTAAGTTACGGACATCAGACAACAGAGAAATAAATCATATAGAAATCATAGAATATATTATACTCGAATATAATTTTTAACACCCAGGCAGGACAGTACAAACACAATTATCATCTTATAAATATTAGTCCTGTGTGAGGGATCGAACCCACGACTCTTAGGGCATAAGATAGGATCACTACCATCTGCGCCATCGGACCCGTCATCTAAACATCGTAACAGACAGAAGTAGAAAACGTTACGTATTACGTTGTAATTTTATTTCTAATATGTCTGCAGCTATTTTGGTTACACATTGAAATAAGAATCGTTTAATTTATGTGGATTTTTCTATCAGTAAATCATTCCTTATCGTCAGATATTTCTGACACGATCGCTGGACATCCAAACACTTTTAGAAGAATACTATCAGTCGTTTATTTAAATTAAATCATTATTTTTTAGTCTTTAAATTGAGAAACTAAAGTTTAAGCAACTGGATATGATTACTTCATCAACTATTTACCAAATATGAACATTATTTTAAATTAATAAAGTGCTAGCAAACAAAAAGGCAGGCTAATGGAGTATTGGTATCTGGTCGCAAATATACGGCCTTGACGAAATGAGCACAAAAATAATTGTCGGAATAATCCGACCCTGGCGGTTAAAGGGTTAATAGAGTAAGCTTTAAAGATGATTTTGGATACGGTAAATGCTTACCGAAACTATTTTAATAGGACAAGTTGAATAAAGTTACGATTATTTATTTACCGCGGTAATATGGTTATGCAGCAACAGGACTAGGAAATACCCAATTAAACACTCCTCTAGTGGTAAGCGGTTCCAGCCAATGACTAAGAGAGACGACCTAATTAGTGAGTCCAAACAATAAAAAAAACTTCCAAGTCAGAATTTCGATAAAAAAATAACAGTCGTTGTTCGTCACGCACTTTTTTCCTAAGGTTGCAAAGCTAAAGTTGTTTGGTTGAACGCGCTACTGTCACGAATTCGATCTAATAGGAGCGAAGCGGAAATGAAAATAGGTTATTTCCTAAAATGAACACAGGTGAAACCGCGGGGTACAGCCATAATAAGCATTAACAGGCTTCTTTCGCTCATTCAATTTACATATAATTGACAGACAAATGTGTTTGTCCATTTTATAGAAATAATACTCCATTCCAATCAAGTATATATGCCTAACTCTAAAGCATCTTAGTGTACCTACAAGATTAAATAAATTAAAAATCATTCATAAACTGAAATACGTATTGTTTCTACACCTGAGTATTAGCGATTTGACTATAAAATGTAGGTAATGTATTACCAAAATTTCGAGAGGAAATTTATTAATAGCCTAAGAGGCATCTATTAAAAGGATATGATCCTATGTGAACAAACCTTCTTTCTGGTCGAATTCAGACTCTAAGGCGGCGTCCAAGTCTGATACGGGCAGGTCAACGAACTCCACTGCTACGACATTGGCTAGCGCTTCCTCGCGGGTCCACAGCACGCGGCCTGTAACGTTTACAATATTAAATATGAATTATTATAAGTATAAGCATCTTTACGATCATTGTATATGCTCAAACATATTCCGACATAGGATTCAACGAGGAAATGGAACCGTTTTTTACTATTGTGACCATCTAGATAATGTCATGTGACTTTACACGAAATATCTGATCTTTTTACCTACGCACTTGTTTGTGGTTGTTTCGTAACGGACACATAAGGAGGCGAGGGAGAATTTAGGGCGGAATATCGCTAAAGGTTGAGTGGATGACCTACCTACACAGTGTAGGTAGGTCATCAGGGTTAATATTTCAAACCCGAATTAGTAACATTGGCTATTTTTTTATCTAAGTAAATACTTTATAGATATCGCAATTAGTAATATGATCTATTCGCATTGACTTACTGCGATATGGAAAAAAAGCAAAATTTGTGGTTTCCCCATTCTGGAATAACAGCTTTCTTTCAATTCATATATTTAAAATACCCATCGCTTAATAACATAAGAAAATTAAAGAAAATCACAACATACTGTGACCCAATATAAACGACTACATTAAAAAAATTATTTCTTTGACATCTTCGGCATTTAGGATCATCTGGTTTTTCCCCGGGCTTATTTTCGCTCTTTGCGAAAAGCGTGTCGAACAGCTTGTGTCACCTAAGCCCATCTTGCAGTCGGGATAGACCTATTTTTTTTATCAGACCGGGTCGACATACATGCATACAGTCCACATGATAGTACTCGTCAAATCAGCCTATAATCAGCGCTAGCGCGTTGCCAACCTTGTGACATGAAGATTTTATGTAACATTAACTAGTAATTTTACTGCCTCTCCTACCATACAAACTGGAACACAGCGATGCGAACACTGCTCTTTGGCGGCACAAAGAGGTAAGAGTGAGGTACTAATGCAGATGAATTTTGCATGAGGTATACCACATGTGGTCCACCTACCCGCCTGCTGCATCAACCGCACAGACTCGTCGGCCGCCGTGACGAGCATGCGGCAGGCGTGCAGCTCGCGCGCGGTCTTGGCGCATAGCGCGCCCGCCAGCTCAGGCTCCGGCACGCCCGCTGCCTGCGTCCAGCCTATCTCATCCACCGCGCGCCCGCTCGCCGCGACATGCGTCACGAGCGAGAATCCCTGTGGCCGCGAATACGTTAATATTGACAACTAACTATATGCACAAGAGCATGTTTTAGGTAAATAAAGTAAAATGCTAAACTTAATCTAAATTTATTGTCAGCCGATCCGGCATGAAATAGTAACAAATATAATCCACACATCACATAGTTATAAACTTTAACTTTTATACCTGCCTGCCTGTCTAAACTAGCCAATCCAAAATGGACCATCCAGTCGATAAAAAAAATTAATACGTTTCAAGTCACTATGCCCTCGTAGGGCATAGTGACAAATGTATGATTGTGAATGTCTCTTTCAATTGAGCAACACAACATACATTGTGTAATGTAAATATGTATGTAGCTATTCAAATTAAGTTTGCCCTCATTATCCTGTTTACAGTAATTTCGAGTAAACTACATATAGCTGGAATTTATTAAAGTAATTATCATAAAGAGAATTAATTGATAAGGTCTTGTAGCAATGTTAAATCTTTTTTGACAGTTATAAGTACTCCCGCACCTCAACTTTAACCTATACAAAAATATCAAACTTTGCAACCAAGTTCCAACTACCCAACTAATAGACAATAACTACTCTAATATTATAAACCTAAGGAATTTGTTTGTTTCAGTTGTAGTATTAAACAAACGTCCCATGCAAAGAAGACAAAATTATAATGAACTGTGAATTTAGTGTATAGCCAGTAACAATTAGCTCACCTTCACTTCATCAGACCATATTTGCAAAACAATTGGTCCACTGGTACTGTCCACAATCCCAACACTCGCAGATTGATCCACCACTTCAACACTCAACACTTGAAACTCATTGTTCTTTATAAGTACAATCTTCTTGTCTCCAATAATAAAGCCGGGCTGTATGCTGTTGCCGTCCAATGCTCTTAGGTTAGCCTCATGGACATTTTTTATGTACTGAGACAGTGGATTGGTTATGAGTTGCACTGCGTTAGATGCAACATCCACCGACAAAAGCAGTTGACCTTCTTGGTTTTCGGATATACAAGAATAGTATGGTGCTGACATTATACACCTGAGATAATATAGAGGACATAGTATATTACAGAGATTCTTAAATGTAAATAAAAGATATAATATAAATATGACTAATAATAATTAAACTTACCCTTCATTAGACCAAATTGCTGGCAACTTAGATGTAGCTCCCCTGTTCTGTCCGCTTATTAAGTTATACATGGAGACCTCTAAATGAGAGCCAAATACAGGAATCATGTGCACCAACATGTTATTCTGCACAAACCACTCGGAAAAGTCAGCCTGCTCATCGTTTTGCAGAGTTAATGACCATTCCCATAGGAGGACACCTGGAATTTTATAAAGAAATTGATATTTTATGCTATGCACTATTACACAATTTACCAACTCTAATTTCTCTATTTTCGCTTAGCATTCACACTTCTTTTAATAAAATGATTGCAATTTTAATGTTCATTTATTAGGAAAATTATAAACCTAATGTTAGATAAAACAAACAAACAATATTATATATGATTAACTCTAGTCAATAATATTATGTTCTTTGTGTGAGACTAATGCCTATGCCGATTTTAGACCCATAATACAGGTTACAATGCTCTCCCATTACACATAGTTCATTTGCGGTAAGTAGATACAAAGAATGATGTAAAACTACCAAAGTATTAAAAAAATCAATTTATCTATTTAACAAGTATTCTATTTAAATATTAATTTGATAAAATTAAATTATTCTATTAAAATATAATCAAATTAAATACCATTGTTGAGATATTCATTAAAGATCTACTCTTGTTATTCCTAAAATGACATACATAATTACAGTCTCACTTCACAACATATCAAAATGTACACAGGACTAGAATATGGCATCATTAAAAATTTCAGTGTGTGTACTGGATTGTACAGAAAAAAACTATATGCACATATCCACAGACAAAAATTCAATTGTTTTTAGAGACAATGTGCAAGTTTACATGAAGAATAAAAAAGGAAACAAAAATAAGTGATTTGTTGTAATTTTTTTATTTGAAAAGCTATTTTTATTTATAATTAAGCTGTTATAAACAAATATTGAAATTGCCCAAATTTTTGCCCATATGTCCCTTATACTAATTGAATTTCTGGCCATTGATATGTAAATAAAACAAAGTATTTAACAAAGATAATTCAGTGTTTTTTTTGTGTTCATGTTCACACATTTGAATTATATGTATAGAGATAACAAAATATTCTGAGGTCTGTTTTGTACAAGTAGTAATCCTTGTTTAAAAATATTAAATAACACATTGTGGGGGAGGGGTGAAGGAAGAGCTGAGTATTGCAGGATTATTGGACATGTCGGTCTATTCAAATACCAGATCAGTGAGGTTTTACTATACTGCTTTTTGTTGACTGCATTGCCATTTTATGTCAAACTCTAGCCTGAATAAATAGTATAATTACAACTTCCAGGAAATAAAAGGCTTCAGTATAATTAATCCTAACTCAATTATCAATATTCTTTACTCTTCATATCATATGTTCTGAATTATAGATATAATCATTTTACATTTGCATTGATTTCAATATCAAAAGTATCTAAATAATATGCCAACAAATACTGTAATGTTTTGTTTGTAAAATATTTAATTTCATAGAAATAATTTTATATGTTACTATATATCTCACCTGAGGTAGAGTCCCAACCTCTTACCAAGTAAGGGTTGGCTCCTGACACTGTAACTACCTTCTCAGTTACATGTAAGAGCTGTATATTCCCAGTTGATGCACTCTCAAATACATGGCGCCATACCACTTGCCCTTAAATAATTTAATAAAAATTTAACACCTTTCTTGTTTATTAAAATAGTATCTTACAGTTAGACAAATATTTTATTTAATCAACTAAAGTACAATAAATCTATTCAAGAAAGTGCAAGTATATTTTAAACAGTAGTCCAATATAGTTCTGTTTCAAGCCCATAAATTACAAAGCTATTCGTTTTAATTCCAAGTTAGTTTCTTACTAACATGTTTTACTTCTATTTGATAAATAAGATATGCACTATAAAAAATTATTCATAAATATTTATCTATAATCTTAAGAAAGAGTGATTGAACTTATATATAAGTGTAAATGGGTATTTTTTTATTATGACATTGCGGCCGAGTTTAATTAAATGAAAACGGACAGGGATATCAAATCAATTTACCAGTCTTCAAATTCAAAGCAGCCAATACATTTTCCTCTGTGGCCACAATAATTCTCTTGGCAGTAGAAACTGTGTCGAATTGAGAAAATTTGATTTTTCCAACATAATTTTGTCGCCTGAAAGTATTAATTTCATTAAAAATTAACCGAATTTAGTTCTTTTAATGACATGAAAACTATAACCTAAAATATAATATTACCAGTCGAATTTTCCTATTTGATCTTCGTAAATACATACTGACAGATTAATTAAACTAAAGAAAACTATATACCAATTGAAACTGTTTAAACATTTCAATAAACCCAGAAAATTGGGTTTTATACATATTGACAGCACCCCCATAGCTGCTGATTGACTGAAAATACAATGTTGCCATGAAAAACAATAACACACTTTGGAAGAATTTTTCCACGTAAAACGCTGTGATTTGCTTTTCACGCTATAAACTTCAATTATTTCTACCAAAACAGATTTGAAGTGTGCCTGATTTATTTTAAATTACTGACAACATCAGATCAAAAATTATGATTTTATTTGTTTTATACATATTTAATGTATTTACACCACTTTAGAATAATCTCATAAATAATCTTTAAAGTTTAACTAATGTTGGATTCAACGTGAAAATTCAGTAGTGAGGTACCGGCAGACTAGAATAGCATTTTACTTCTTCTTTAATAAATATCCTTAGAGGCGATTGAGCTACCAGAACCGACAAGTAGCGGTGTCCATGTACACAAAGCAACAGATTAAACTACTCAAATCTATCAAAATTTCGCATGTAATTCTCAATGCTCCGCAGAGAAAGATAAAATTTGTCGATTAGGAAATGTCTGCGTATTTGTTTAGATTAATTTGTTTCTTTATATATATACTGTGCGCACTATTAATCAAAAAATTTTAGTGATCTGTAAATCAATGAACATAATGAATTGTATTATTTTTGAATTGCTCTATGCAAATTAAATTTAAAAAGATATAATCTCATCATGAAATTGATACATAAACTAAAGTTTATAAATTTCAATGAGTTTAAAAACATAAGAATAAACAATAATTTTTATTAAGTAATTGCTTTTCATTGAACATAGAACCTACTATATTTTGTTATGATTTAACGCTGGCAAGTTATTTTTGTACGTTTCATTGTATGCAGATTATGAAATACCTTTCTTAAAGATCATTCATAATAATAATACTTGCAGTAATGTAACATGAGAACCAGTACAATATCTGAAATATTATAAATAATACAAATTCTTGCACGTTAAATTAATTTTCAATGTTACCGGGTATTTCCAAGTTAGTACACACAGCAACAGATCAACCTACACAAATCTGTCAAAATTGAGCAAATTATAAAAAAGGTATTAAGGTCAAAATTGACTGTAAAAAATTGTCAGATTTGGGTAGGCTGATCTGTTGCTTACCGTACAATAAGATCAATTCAATTAATAGAAAGCATTACTTATATCATATGATGAAATATATATCATATGATGAAATATATATCATATGATGAAAGAGTAAAAGTGAGAGTAAATTTCCTCAATAATAAATAATTTAAGCATTGGCGAAATAAAACAAATTCATTATATTACATAGTTTAAACCGAACAAATTACTACGTATGTTATTAAAAGAAGTCAGTTTGTTGATAATACGCCACGCCGTCAAGAATAAAATTTTAAAAAGTTCAAAGCGAACGGGCGGCGGGCGGCAAATAGGTTGTGCTAGCCTAGGCAGCTTTCACCGGGAACATTCCAGGTGCAGCGAGGCCTCTTGCGGCGATTAATATGCCGCTGAGGCGACCATGGTGCTTTATAACATGGGACACGAGTAATGACAAATTACGTACGTTACGTTATATTTTAACAACCAGTGGACTACTGTTGGCAACAAAGAAAGAAACAACAACTAGAAACAACAAAGAGACAGTTGTGTTTCAATATAGATATACCGCCATCTGTCGGTTCGATTTTGGTACCTCAGTCGCCTATTACGACACCTGATACAGGAGGAAGTACTATTCTACTCTGCCAATATCTCACGGTCTTGCCGGTACCTCACGGCCGTAACTTGACTTTTAACTCTTATTAATTAGGTACACAGTTTTGAATGCCTATCACTATTGCTATAGCGTAATAGCAATAGCCGTTTGAAATATGGTGAATCGGGTAACTCCATATAATTTCACTTTTTTGTGCGTGATACGGATTGAAACATTAAGTAAGTAATCTTCATTGTCTTTAAAATTCAGCAAGTAACACGGTGTAAGTTAGTAATTGAGTTTCAACGACAAAAAATATAGTAGCTTCCTGAATTTACTTATTTTTTGTTAAATCAACTAATTCCGCCCAGGACTGTCCGCGAGATCTTCTCCCATTTTTTTTTAACTAAATTATATAGTGCCATATTTTATTTAACTAACTCCGTATTAATTGTAGTTTAATTTTGATTCCGAGGTTAAACCAGAACCAACGTCAATACGTGTTGGTTGTGTAAAATGATGGTTGACTAGCGGTCCGCCCTGGCATCGCACGGGTTTTACCAAAAAATATTTAATAAAAAAAAAATAGTTAATTTGGATATTATTATTTAATCGAATTTATTATATATTAAATTGTTTAATTTGATTCAAATCAAATCAAAATATTCTCTACAAGCAGCCCGCGGTTCCGGCTTCGCTCGGATAATCGACTTTTACAGCTGTAGTTATGAAAATAGAAACTCCTTCCAATTCAAAGTGATAATAAGTTGCCAATTATTATATCTGGCAGATGGACAGACATAGGTTCTTTATTAATTACGGAAAACTAATAAATTACCGGGAGGTAGTTTAAAATTGAGTTTCTTTAAATATTTTTTATTTTTTAAACAGCGTAAGAGAATTGGACATTGTAAGAGAGTTGGTTGGTTGGTTGGTTGGTTCAAACACCCTCCTTGGTTAAAACAAAAATGTTTCTATTAGAAGTGACTCGAGAAAGTGCAACGTATAACTGTCCGTGACTGAAGCATGGCCCAGTT
>JACJUM010001610.1:15285353-15321880 GCA_020976665.1 Heortia vitessoides | reverse complement strand
CCCACCCCCACCACCGCCGTCGCCGCCGCCGCGCGCCGCCACTCGCCGCCACTGTCGTGCTATGCGGACCGACCGACTGACACAACGACGGAACGCAGCCGCCGCCGCCGCCGCCGCCGCCATCTCTGCCCTCGGCATTGTAAATGCATCTTGTGTATTAATATTTCATCCTCTCCTCATCATCCTCATTTCATCAGCTTTAATTTGATATGCATTTTGTTTTATGTTTATTGGTCTATGTCGGTAGGAACATCGAGTAATTGAAAAATAAGATATTTCGTAAATTAAACTTGAACACCACTAAAATCGTTATTGTGGCTAAACCTTAAAGGATAGACATATGCTATTGCAGACTTTTTTAAAGAACTTTTTGAGAAGAATAATTCTCCCATACATTGTTATTCTGTATTTTGAGTTATTTCAGCAGCGCACGTAATGCAAGCCTCCAAAAAGCTCGTTTTTCTTCCGTCCGTCTGATAACTGTTACGATTACTCTAATAATTTCTGAAATAGGTACACCTAAATTATACACCTGTAGAATTCCTGGAATGTCTTCTTTCCATTATTGAAAACCGCATAGCTATTGATATAGTAGTTTTTGAGATCCTAGGTAACAAACACATTTTGGGCGCCCTCCGCAACTTCATTTTATACTATGTATAGAAGAAAGTGCTTGTAATGGGCATACTTGAATAAGCATAATTGAACTTAATAAATAGAACATTTTTAAAATCAGAAATGTGATGTACTAAATTGTTTTATATTCATATTACTGATGACCCAAACGACTCGACGGGATTATAGAATCAATTTTTGATTCCATCCCTCGTCCCTCCTTAATAGCGGGGTTTAAATATTTTCAATATAATCTTTCAACCCCTATTTTATTCCAATAAATAATTAAACAAGTAATCAAATATATATATTTTTTCAAATATGTTGCTAATTTAAAGACTTTTTCATACAAACTTGCTATCTCTTTAGAGTATTTTGAAATCCCATCTTATTGCGTGTTATTTTGAATTAAAAGTCTAAATTTCAGGTACCATTTGCAATTACGGGCTGTATGCCAGAGGAGACTTCTGTTTTTATATAAAAATATGTTTGATGGTAGGAACGAAGCTATGTTAAAGGGTTTTATATTTTCTATTTACCCAAAACGAGCTTAAACTATTCTGGGATCTGAGGATTCTGGTTGATAAGAGTGTCAGAATAATTATAATTACGATATAAAATACCTACACAATTAATACAAGAGAACATGAATTATAAGCAGTCACCAGGCATTAAAATTTCACAGTCAAATTTGAACTTAATATCTCGCACCAAACGATTATATTGATTGCGAAACTTTGACAGACTCTTGTAAGCTAATCCGTTGCTTTTTGTACATTAATTTAGTAGCCTACAACTCGGTTTAAACGCAATTTCTTTTGTGAAGATATTATTACTCCAGTATAGTTATGAGTGAGATTATTTCAAAATTTATACTAAGGCGTAAAATATTATTATATATATGTACCTACACATTACACTATCCTAGCGATCCGCCCCTGCTTGGGTTATTCCAAAGAGATGGACATATACCACCAGGGATTGTTTGGTAGACCTTTTCATGGTGTACAATTCTGTAGTACATTATTTCAATCAATCTCGCATGCTCTTACAAAAAATTTTAAAAGTAGTAACAATTGAATATTACGGTATTTCGTTTTGGTACTACAAAATTTAACTTACACTTAGCAGCGCCGTCTATTGATTACTTACTTAATCCAGTCAACAGATATCGTCATCTGTTAAAATCGTTTGAAATTAACAGATAATTGTGAATGTCAAATAATTTCCAATGTTGCGGCTATAAATTAAGATGTAAACTATCCTACCTTGCAAGTTGGATCAAACTGAACACGGTAGGCAAATTAATTTAAAAACCCGTTGAGTAGCTTAGAAGTTCATCACGGACAAACAACGTGACACGTGATTTATATATATTAAGATTACTATATAATCTCTAATTTTAGGATTAAAGTATGTTAGAATGTCTAAGATATAGGTTTTATTAAAACACTAACTTCTCGAAGTGATAATCTGTTAGTGGTATTTAGCATTGTACATTTTTCTTGCATTTTTTGTTTTGCTTCATGTCTACTATAAATTTTGTTTCAAAACGTATCTGCTATCAGGCCAGAAGACTAGTTTTAAAAGGCCAGTTCTATTGTGATCCTATATAAACATGCAACAGTTCCTATTTTATAAAAATATTTTGTAACATTTTCAAACAACGGTTTGTTAGCCGATAGGGATTTCATCAACTCTAACTTTTAGGGTTGATAGAACTTTTATAACCACCAGTTTTTCCTACAGGTTTCTTTCTGGTAACTCGTGTAAAGAACCTGCGTTAAAGTTATATAATTTTAACACCCGTCGAGTGCCGGCAGACTGGTATGAGGTAGCCCTAATATTTTATATATTAGATGACTCTAATGATTCTGTGAGGTCATCTGGGCTATCAGGGATATATCTAGTATTATCAGTAAATTTCAGTATTATAAATATTAGGCTATATAATACTTCACTTGAATATAATACTTGAATAAAGAATATTTTGATTTGTTTTACGATATCACTACATAAAATAAAACTTTTTTACGCGACGGTGCGGCTTATTTAACTTTTTAAATTTTTTGTTTGATGTTTCAGTCACCTTGCGGTTGCCGCAAGGTTCTCAAGATTGACAAAAAATAAATAAACCGTTTTTTAAAGCCGTAAAAAAGTAATAACATTTTTTTATTATTTTAATAATTGACAATTGCTTATGATATGCCAAATTAAATACATTAAATTAGTCTTGTGTCAGAGTTATTTCTAAAAGTATACGTTCCTGCAACAAAAATATACCATTGCTTACTTACTTATATAACGATTATTTTGGGCTAGTAATGAAAAGTTGTCATTAGCTCAACTAAATTTGGCCACCCTACTACCAGCTGTCCGCTTCTCGCACATCGCATAGGCTGTGTCGGCAGTAGGTACACGGCATATCTATGTATACCTTCCCAATATACACGTATAGCTGTATCGCACTGCACTCCGCATGCAGCCCGCGCCGCTGCATTGCCGTTGTTCATAAATTTTAGCGCGTGCTATACTTATGTACTCTCCAAGCTCTGCAATGAACATCAAAGGCTTCGTTTCTAATTTGGAACGTTCGTTAAGGCTGGGAATTTAATTTAATAGATACGTAAAGTGGATTAGCTTTAAATAAACCTTTTGTACTTTAAAAGGCTATTTGATGTGTTTTAAAAATGAAAAAATATGTTTCTTTATAATTTAATATATGAAAAGATTTGTGTGCGTAAGCTCGTAAGCTCTTTCTAAAGGCAAGTTCGGTTTAATTCTCATGATGCATAATAATATATAAACTGCCCAAAATCGTACTTATTTTGTAAATAGCATCCGATTATGTCTTTATAATCATGAAACCTCAGAGTGCACTCACTCCGATATATCATTAATTTCAAAAGTCAAATTTTGAATATTTGAACAGATCCAAATTTTTTTTTTTGTAGCTATAGGTTATATTTTATATTATATTTATAATAACACCTTGCGTGTTGAGAATGTTATTTCACATTACCAATAATTTTACTGCTTGTCTTGTATTTTAATCTAATCTATTGATCGGTTTAAAATTAGTTGAGCATAGTTGCTAGCGGTAGAAATTTTTGAGACTACACTGTATACTATAATTCAGATGAAGTAAACTAATTTAGTGTTATGATTGTCATATTGATTCTGTTCAAGGGCTAAATCGTAGCTGTTTACTAACATTGTTTGCTGCCCATTGCACTTCTATAGTCGTTAGCACTACACAATGAAAAGTATCCCTATGTTTTGTATTCCAAGACCGAGGCAAGACATTCCAAGACAAAGAGTGATAGCGTTCAAGGGATTCCCACTAGGTCGTAAAGCTAAATCAGAAGGGAGAATTAGGGACTAAATCACGTCTAGTCTCGCATGCCGTGAGTAGAGTCTGAAGATGGTGCGTCTGCCATTATCCCCTATCAAAAATTTTATGATATCTATTGAAATTAGTAGATGTCAATCGTATTTGAGCCGTGAGGTACCGGCAGAGTATAATAGTACGTCTCACTGCACCGGGTGTCGTAAAAGGCGACTAGAGTACCAGAACCGACAGATGGCGGTGTATCCATCCGGAACAGTGCAGCTTAAATGCACAGGGCGGGGGTAGGCAGCAGCATCCCCATCGCGAAAGCTGCGCTCTGCGATTGCCAACATGCTTGCCCGGCGCGGCAATAATGTGCAAAAAACCTCCTTCCATTGAGAGTCCTATGTCCACCATTTCATTACGATGATGAATATTCATGCTTTGGTATCTCTAACACAAACATTCAAGTAAACTTAATCTATGGTGCATAGTCATAGTTAAATGTCTTTATTTAAATAATAATAATAACTTTATTCAACAACAAAAGGTAACTTAAACTAAAATACATTTTGATACTTGTACCTAAACTGATCTAGCCTGTTCTTATAGGCACCTATAAGAACTTTATTTAAATAGGCCTATTATCTTTATTTAAATAGGCCTATTATAGGCTCTTTAAAATTGTCAAAACAAAAAATAATAACAACAGTTCCCAGTACCTAAAAAAATCAGAAACATAAGCATTTGATCAAATTAAGTTTTTTTAGATTAGATAGAAGACATTTGAACGGCTTTATTATTTAACATACAATTGCTTTGTCGTGTTCGGAATTACGATCACAATTCAGAGAATAAATAGTAATGAATATATAGATTCAAATTCCAGATATTGTTTTTAGAGTTAACCAAAGATGTCGTGTTATAGAAACCAAACACAATGAAGATACCATAGACTCCCATCACTTCACCTCATCAACATAACGAATCCGCGACCTTAGAAATTTAACCAACTCTTTAACTATGGGACGACAATGACACAGGCAATTTGCATTATAATATATCATACATAGATTAAAAAAAGACAATAGGTCTATTCAATATAAATATTATATATATTTATATATATATACAGGTACTCCAATTGTAAACCAAACTTACGAACACAAGATGTAAGTTCGGCCAAACACGTTTTGGATTTGCTCTCTTTACGAACGGCCACTTTTATGGTCATATTTTCATTACCATCTTCCACCTCGAACGGAGCTAATTTCGATGCGACATTGACCTTATATATGAGTGGGTGTTTCTCCTGTTATATGTAATTTTTTGGTCGAGTGCAAGATTTTAAATGCCAGTTGCTCAGTTTTGAAGGATATCTACTTCGGGTTTGTCGTTTAATTGCAATTAATAAAGGAACAAAAGGGCTTTGTCTGGTATAGTCATATTCCGAATCAAGTGTCTACACTAGCATGGTACTAAATATAAATAATAATGTTTACTTACAATTTTGAAAATGGTTGGTAGGTTGGCCTAATTGCTGTAATAAATAAATATATTGATAACGTTAAACATCCTATGCGCGCTTATTTACTTTAATAAATCTCACTGTAGGTACACCTAAGTATGTATATGGTTACCTATTCTTGTATTTGTTAGTCTCGTGTTATTGTGACTATATTGCAATTCTTATTTAAAATTTTGTAAGGGCAATTACTAAAATAGTACTGGCTATTGCTTTAAAAAAAACATGTAAAAAAGTAAAATATTCACGAAGCTCGTAGAGTAGGTACCTAATTGTAGCGTGTCATGCATCAAGACTCATCGTCCAACTAACATATTGATTATATCTAAGTGGATGGTTTAGCTACCGAACGGCCCCTATTTATTATTATGAGAATCATACACCTGGCCGATTAATAGAATTTACAGCGTATCACTGTTGCGTTTAAAAACTGGACTATAATCTGTGGCAACATACAATATTGTCTGGAATCAACATTTTGAATATGCCATGCTAGATACAATTAGTACCTACAAAAGCGAAATTTATAATACACTAGCCCCGCGTAATGTGTCATGACTTTCAATGAAACACCTTCATTCGTTTTTTTAATGTTTTACCCCCTTAGGGGGTGAATTTACAAAAATCCTTTCTTAGTGCTCCCCTATGTTAGAAAAGAATCGCCTGTTTAACATTTAAAGTTCTTGAGCCCTACGATGAAATGTCAGTCAGTCAGACAGGCATTTAGTCAGCTTCTCGTTTACTACTCGTATATATAAACTGATTAGTAAAGAGGCGAAATTACCGAGATTGAAGTATTTCGCCAATTCCATGAATCCATATATAGGTACCTACTGATGACAAAATTTAAAAGGATGAAAATATCGGGTAATTCACAGCGTAGGCTCATTCATATAGGTACATGGTTTAACGAACTATTGTCTATGGAAGGCGACCGGTGCAGTTAATAATTTCCTACTTGTTAAAATTGTATGCATCGAAAACTTGTGGTTTTGTTAGTGACAAACTATTTACATAAAAGACATGTCTTTTACAACCAATCCATTTATTACATAATATCTTGAATATAATGAAATATATACCTATCTTAATTTAAATATATACTTAATTATACGTTGACGGGCATGGCAGAAATAAATTGTGTGTGAAAAAAAATTGTTATGTATTCTTCTTATATTTAAACGTCATTATTGTAATAGAAAGATATTTAGCAGTTGTCTAAACAACTAGCACTTCAAGAAAGTTCGTCATAAACTTTTGCGTTTATGAATTTAACTTGCACGATTGTTGCGAAGAGCAAAATGACAATTACTCAAGCACTAAGGTTCCAAGTTGGAACTGGGATTTAAGCCATATTGCTGTTGGAAGTTCCAATATCCACATATTTATAGATAAAAATATATAATATAGATTTGGCTTCGATATTAACGGTCATCTTGTTTGACGTACAGTAAATTCAGGAAACATTGAACTAATAGTGTAACTTTGAATTGTCCTTTTTCATAGACTATAATCATGAGATCAATCACGGGGCCAGTCATTGTTAGAGTCAAATAGCAACAATATCAGAGGTGGGGCTTTAAACGTTGTTTTAACTTATTAGACAGACTTAGAATAGCTTTGCCTTAACACTATTTTACTGCGTAGAAACGGACCCCCAGTAGCCGTGAGGTACCAGCAGAGTAGAATAGTACCTCCCTCTATACCAGGTGTCGTCAGAGACGACTAAGGTACCAGAACCGTCAGATGGCGGTATATCCATCCAAATCAGCGTAGCAAATATACAGAGCCGGGATGGACAGCATTATCAGTGTAGCGCAAGCTGCACTCTGCGATTGCCAACACGCTTGTCCAGCGCGCCAATTATGGGCAACATTCTCCCTTTCTTGGGGAGGCCGATGCCCAGCAGTGGACTTCCAATTACTGTTATGATGATGATAGACTATAAACCTGATTCAACAGGGATTAAGGTTTTAATCGAATTCAAGATCTGCTTATCATAGTGTATCCTAACAAATATTTTAAAGATTGACACATTTATTCTACTGAAAGGATATATTAGGTACAGAGTTACCTGGATAGTTCAATGTTACCTGGATTGACTGTATTATGTTACGTAAAAATTTCCACTCTTTCTGTCTTTCATACTATGTAATTAACCTTTGCCTGTCCTAAGAAGGTTGTTAGGAATGTGGTATTCTGTATGCCTAAACTCTTAAGTCATTAATTACAATAATTTCTAACATTTACACGTTTACCAGTCATAATAAAACAGCATAAACGGATTAGTTACATTAGGGCATAATCTATTGTCAATTTTTGACGCAGTAATTTGATTGTCGTAGTTAATTATTCTTTATTTAAAAATAATTTAATAATATTGAAAGCATATCTTAGAAACGGCAAACTTAAAAGGGGCCTTCCTCTTCACTAAGGTTTAGTTAATTTAAAGACAGGTTTGTTGTTTTATATCGTATATTAGGAGCAGAAGTATGAAGAATGTTCAGTGGGACATTAAAAAAAAGATAATGTAGGATTAATGGGTATAAAAAGACATTTAAGTGCGCATAGACTATATAGAGATATAAATTAATACATAAAGGAATTTGCTTTATAAATCTATAAGACTCTTTAAGAAATCAAACAGGTAGATTATCTAAATGTTTTTTTTGCGCCTTATCTCGCTAAACGGCAGAAAAGGTTTTCGTTTTTAATGAACACTGACCTAACAGTGCCTAACAGAATACCTAAGCTTTCACAAAATATTAAATCGGGTATGATTGACATGATCTTCTGCACCTTAAATAAAAGGACTTAAAGTACTAATTCACATAGCATCCCAGTATTTATTGACACTAATAATCTGATTTTGAAAAGGTTCACACCGATATTATTATCAAGTGCAAATTTGAATTCCCACGGAAGCTGGTAATCTCCGGAAATATCCGGCGATAGGTTCCCACGCGAGTGAAACCGCGGGCGACGGCTAGTTTGTAAACTCGTTCGTCCGGCTCGTCACTGACTGTCTTCCCTTCTAAGATCGCCGAATGTGTGAGTGTTTGAGAAAGTATCTGTACCCAATTGTTTAATAGTAGGAACAGTGTATGCATATACATACACATATACGTATGTATACACTGCATAGGGTGCATGCGTATGTACTGGGCACAGCACACGGTGATGCGTCGTCAACGCGTCGGCATTTGTGGGGCTTCTGTCGGCACACAAGCCTGGCCTAAGCCTGTGACTATGGGGGCGAGGTATCGATCCCTCGGTTGACTCGTGTAAACTAAATGGGTGCTTGATTACAAACAACTGAGGCCAAGGAACCATAAGTTATAAATCCAGATAATGTGTGTACATTCTTTAGTATCGTATTATTTGTTAGTTTACTTGAGTATCTTGATTTAGATTACTTGAGTATCAATATTTATATTTAAAATTGGAATACACGCAATACTTCGTAAATATACATATGTATTTATCAGTAAAATATTTACATTTACGAAAAATAAATATGTTACGTAGATAGGTAGTAATTAGTTCTTTTATTGAGTTACTGAATAAGTTTAATTTATCAAAATCCACAATTAATATTTTTCTAGTAAATCATCAATCATCATCAATTTGCCTATTGTCGATTAATTGACATTTAATTAATCAATTATGGTTTACTACTTTATTTACGTGTGTTATTGTGTCATTTAAACAGTTGTGTGTGTAATGGTATTTTAAAGATTTTAATTAATGTATTTCTAATGTATTTTGTATAAAAGAAATAGCTTCTTTTCAAATTTACATTCGTAATACGTATTCATGTGTATATATATACTACTGATGGGAATCTTTAGCATCGCTTTAATTTTGCTATATATATACAAATATATATTTGTTTATATATAGCAAAATTAAACAAAATTAATCAATTTAACTATGTATTTATTTGTAATGTCGTATTATATCTCACCTCATTCGACGGCCTATCATGGTGGAAAAAATGTATGCAGCAAGTTGGTTGTAAATTATTTTTATATCGTTTCTTTGATTCGTTTATCATGTCAAGTGAAATAGTGTAATAGAAATGAGTCTAGGTATTTATCACATCAGATTTTTTTTCCCACAATATAATGACTAAAAAAATCTATGCTGAATCATAAAGCAGCCTATTGTGTGTGCATATGAATAAGCAATTTAAAAGTCACTATTGGTTTTAATTTATTTCGATTCTGACAGACTTCCTTTACTTTCTTCAAATTAATTTTTATATTCACACTAGACAAGAATAGATGTATAATTACCTAGAAGTATTTATTGTATGTCCTGTGTCATTTTCGGTGCGCAGTCAATTTGGCGTAGCCATAATGCTGCATTGGTGCATTGATGTGACAATGCGGTATTTCATTCCTATAAAGGCGCGTATTTCATTTCCATTTTATTTTTCTTGAAACTACTTGAATTTGCATGGCCCATCCTTTTAACAATAATCAAGTCCGTATCTATATGAATAATTTGTTTATAAATCATATCAATTGAATAAATAAATCGATTGATCGGTCTTGAATTAATGCATCGGGATACCGAAAACAATCGAATGACGCGCGTCCAGCAACCAGTGGAGTCCTTTTTTATTACACCAGGTCGGCAAACAATCATACGTGATAGTGTGTGTGCCGCTCGTAATATCACAAGGATATCATCATCACTAGCGCGTTGCCAACCTTGTGACTTGGTGATATTATTCATTACCCAATAATTTCACTGCCTTTCAAAACGGAACACACCAATGCGAACACTGCTGTATGGCAGTAGAAATAGGTGAGAATGAAGTACCAATGCAGACGACCTTTGTATTAGATCTACCTCATGTAATTACAGTATTAATGACCTCAACAACGATCGTGTTTAAAATGTTTTAGTAGTGCTCTTACTGTTGCATAATTACAGTAATTTTCTTTTTTACCATAAAATATACATTGTAATTAATATTAAAGTGAAATAATTCTACCACACGCTTGTTGCTTTTTTCTTAAAAATATATAGAATTCTCTATATATATAATAAATATATATAATACTCTACTAAGAATTTCGAACGCAACCTGAATAATTTATATGAATAATTTTTTAAGTACGCAGGTACACAAATCCAAACGATTTTGAACTCTATTATCGCATTTATAGATTAATGTCGATTGCGAAATTTTGACAGATTTGTGTAGGTTGATCCGTTACTGTGTGTACGCAGCCGTATTCGAGAAAAGCTGAAAGAAATATCCACATATTTCGCCTATTTGACCTTTCTATTGATTTACATTTAAACATCCATATCATTATTTCTTTTTTTTTTATTCGACTTCTTTTTGCAGTGAGCATTGGAAACAAAACACGATTATTATTGATAATTAATACCATATACACATTTTCCCAGCCATTATGTATCGATCGGTTCACTCGATAGACAACCGGAAAACATGAGAGTATTATCATTAATATTTTTTGTTTAAGTAAACCGGTTCTAACAGTGATTTTGAACGAATCTAAAGCGGGAATTACAATGTTGAAGTGGGAATCATAATAGCAAAGACATGGCTTTACAGATTTAATTTGCGCAATTTCTAATCAGATTTTCATGTCGAATGCAACGTTTTGTTTTTTATTGTTATTTATTACTGATAGCGATATTTTCTGATATTTATGTGTTACTTTGCCAATCATAGAGAAATAAAATTTTGTGCCTTTTGAAGCCATTAAAAGTAAAGAAGTTTGAATAAAGAATACTGAAAACAAAACACCAATCTTTATACATAGTATACAAAAATGTATTAGTTATGTTCCGATATGCACTGCACCTTTATAGGGCTGTACCGTATAATACTGGTTATGTACTATTCCATCCATAACCATGTTTTTGGGGCTGATTTCACGTGAAAATAATTATAAATGTACATGTTATGTTATTAGCAATAACTTGGAGAAACAGATAACTTCAGCCGCACTAAAATTATCTGTTCAACAAAAAAAAAGTTTGAATGTATCAATTTCAAAATTAAATATTCAAGTCAATTGTCAATTATTAATTGAATTAATTGAACAATTAACGGATATTGTAACAGTATACCTGCTGTCAGCCCATAATAAACAGTGCTTGCCGTATACATCGGAACATAACCTAAATCCGAAATGTACAAATACCTTTTTTCGTTTGAATGCCTCTGTTTAGTTTTTATTCAGAAATTCCCACAAGGATGAAAGTTACACTGAACTACAGCAATGCTTGTCTGATTTTAGCTAGATCAAAATAAAATACACGAAACGATTACATGTGTTCATAATTAGTAAATTAAGTTTAGAGAAAACTAGCGCGGCCTCATCTTCCTTCTAGAAGACATCAAATCGAGCATATAAAATTGGCCTTGATTGTACTAGCACATTCATTATCAGATCAACGTGATAAACTTTTAGAGACCATCATATATTACGAATATTATAAGGTACCATGCGTATCGATCGATTCAATGTATTAGTAATTTATAGGAAATTGATATTTTCTATTCCTTATAGACATGTGAGATTTTGCACCTGCCATAAATGTACCTACATGCTGAAACTAATGACGATGGTTTTCATGAACTTGGTGGTGCCACAAACTCACATCTATGTTATTATAATCTTTTCTTAAATACCGTCTGGTAATGCAGTTTAGGATCAGGGATAGTCTCAGGGGTATTACAGCTTCGCTACATGAACGCGGCTGCCCATCCCCGCCCTCTTGCATTTAAGTTAAGCTGCTTCGGGTAAATATATCGCAATCTGTCGGTTCCAGTACCTCAGTTGTTTCTTACGACAATTGGTGTAGAGGGAGGTACTATTCTATTGTACCCCACCGCACTTCAAGGACAAGTTAGATCAAAAGGTTTAGAATGGATCATCAAAGCAGCCATAGAAAGTCCACTGTTGGACATAGGCCTCTCCAATATAGGGGGAATTTTGCCCATAATTACCGCGCTGGGTAAGCGCTGGTGACTTTCGCAGAGCGCAGAAGTATAAAATGTGTAAAAAGAAAGCGTCAATAAAATAGCACTGTTTGAAAAAAAAATGACAATCGTCCATCACAAAATGTAAAAAAGCCGAACTGACTATTCGTTAAACTATAGCTAATAAACCTGGGCATCGGCTAACGAATCTAAAAATATAGTTTCATGCGACAACTGATCGGAATGTGGACTAAAGTTGTCATAATCAATACTACTAAATCATTCATGCTTATTCTGTCTATGACGTTCATGACCAAGCATATATATAGTATCCGCAACTCAACACCTCTTTTTCCTCCATTCTAGACTATTGGCTCTACTCTTGCCAGCCAATCTGTAGAAAGCCAACAAACAATTATACAGGAGATCCGATCCATCGAGCCCTATATTCTTGACGGGCCCGATGGCGCAGATGGTAGTGATCCTGTCTGGTGCGCTAAACGTCGTGGGTTCGATCCCCACCCAGGACAACAAATATTTATATGATGATATTTATGTTGATTCTGTGTCTGGATGCTAAATGTTGTATTTAAGTAGTATATTTGTGATTCCACTGTAATCTGACATTACAACACAGCTAAATGTATGAGATGTTGCGGGAATAATATATATATATATATACTGTCAGCTTAACTTCACGATTGGATGACTGTTTCTTTGCTTGTAACGAACGCTCTACAATTCGGTATTAAGTAGGGTATACCCCAATAAGTGCCGCAAATGTAATCTGCTTAGCTTCTTCAGTTAGAGAGATGAGACGGTTGATTAAGGGTAGAAACACACTTTGGTTTGTCTTTGTTTGGTTTGTCCAGTATAAGTATTCCAGTTAAACCGATCAGCTAAGCTAGCTTAAATGTGAATATGTATTTGAATTGGAAGGCGTTTTAATATAAAGATGGATAAAGGCAGCTTTTATTAGGTAATATCTATAAATATAACTAGCTAATCCGACAGACATTATATTGTCTTAACTGTGTATAAACATTATATATATATAATGTTTTTACATATATATATACACATATATATATGTACATATAAATAAACAACATCACATATATTAAAATAACTGACCTGACTTCGTGGTAAACCGCAGCACTTGTGTTACAGACACCAGACAACACAGGAATCACAAATATACCACTAAAGTACATATTTTTAAAACCCAGACACAGAACAAACCCACATATTATTATATATATAAATATAACTTTATATTTATATTTATTATAAGTGTTTGTTAGTTAAGATAAACGCGGTAATCTCAAGAACAACTAGTCTTATTTTAAATATTCTATCAACGATCGATATTCGGCCATTTATCAGAGATTATGTGCTATGATCAACAGTAAAACCTGGGTATGTAATAGTGAACGCCGGCTCGGCGTTTAACAAATAGTCACTCGTGCGAAGCCGTGACGGGCCGCTAGATAAATTATAAGCCAGATCAAGACAAACGTAGGTTTTACACCGAAGGATTACAATGTACACAGGATCATGAATCATCATCATCATCATACCAGCCATTGAAAGTCATCATACCAGCACACAGGGACCCAAAAAAGGGGGAATTTTGCCCATAATTGCCGCGCTGGGCATGCGTGTTGGCAATCGCAGAGCGCAGCTTTCGCGACGGAGATACCCATCCCCGCCCTGTGCATTTGAGCTGCATTGTCTTGGATGGATATACCGCCATCTATCGGTTCTGGTACCTGAATCGCCTTTTACGATACTTGGTGTAGGGCGTCGTGAGGTACCGGCAGAGTAGAAGTACCTTCCCTTTTACCAGATGTCGTAAAAGATCATGAATCACGTTTAACTAAATATACCTCATTATTGTAAAAAAAAAACACCTGAAAATATCAAACCATCGTTATGGGACATATTTTTATATATAAAAATTTCGTGTGACGGTGTTTGTTCGGGATGAACTAATAAACTACGGAACTGATTTTAATTAATACTTACTAGGTATAGTTTGGTCCAACTTGAGTCATAGAATAGTTTAATCTAACTCCGTTTTTATTAGATGCACGCAGAACCTGTCTGTGTTTAAACGGTTGGTAAAGGATCACTTTCTATCATTATAGTTATATCTAATTACATTTCCTTATATAGACAATTTCTATTATGTATATTTAATATATTAATTTATTTTCTATCTATCTTATTTAAATTTTTTTTTTCTTTCTATCTTATTTAAACCTTTTGCCACCTCTTAGTTTTATTCACTATTTCCCGAAGAAATCGCTATTTGCGATATGGCCGCCCATTGTACCTTACGATTACTGTTTTTTTTTCATTCATGATTGGTGTGTAAAGTGATTATTATTATTGTTATAATCCTAATAAATTGAGACAAGATAGTCTTAATAGTTTTATTGTAAATTATTTCATTATTATACGATTATAATTAATATGACAGAACAATGTTTGCGAATTCAGCCATTTATTATGTATAGGTACGCTAACTATTCAAATGGTTACTAAATTTGTATGTACTAATAAACCTCCGTCCACGTGAAGTCCAGTTTTGTACAAAATAAATCCAAAATTAATAGGTACTCCAACTAAACGGTGAAAGAGTAACATACAGGCAGATACACTTTCGCATTTATATTATTAGTATAAAAATGTACCTATTGACAATGCAACAACAAACAATAACAAATCGAAACTTATCAAAACATATAAATAAAATTAAGAGTGTCTGATTGTAATATTAAGATACGATAAAAGGTTTTTACTGAATGCATATGGATGTATATATACTGTACATATAAAAAAGTAATATATTTTAAATATTAGTATGTGTATCTGCTTGTATAAGGTAATCTCTGAAACGACTGGATCGATTTTGATAAGACTTCCACTGACATAGATGTGATATAATAAGGAGTAACTTAGATTATATAAAATCACGTTACGTTTAAGAAGAGTAGGAGAATCAATCAAAAATGTTAGCTAGTCTATATATATATAAAAAGCTGACTGGCTGACTATATATATATAAATAAACATGAAAATTTGCAGAAGAATTTTAGAAAATAATCACCTAAGGGAGTAAAAGGGGGTTGCTCAGTTAATAAGAGAGTTCTCTGATTTTCAAAGTTAATCAAATAACTTTATATACATATATAAATATAATAGCTGACTGACTGACTGATTTACACATCAACGCAGAGCCTTAACTATAAGGTCAGACAACAGTATTAGATAGCCCCTTTATCGAGTAAGGTTACAGGCTATATAATATCACTCTAGGACCAATAATAGCGGGGCATAATTGATACTAGGTTTGTTTTACAAATTCACGTGGGTGAAACTTCGGGGCACTACTAATAGTTTTATATTTTAAGACACTATTAAATCTAGAAACAAAATGTAGTTAGACAATTCAGCGTCATTGAAATATGTTTTATCTGCTTATACATCTAAATCTCATAATATAAAAAAGCTATAAAAAGCTGCTTTAGAAACGGTTCCATCTATACTCGTTTCTCCAATAGATGATGCAAAGATAGTATTGAGAGGTGCTTAAAAAGCGGTGGTTGTTGAGGTGTACCGCAGGGGTCAATATTGGGCCCAACTATTTGATATGCATTTTTGCATTATAAAAGGTCATACTATATTGTTATTACTCACCTGTTGCTAATTTTTTTTTGTTTTTTTATATAGTATTGTTTTGTAATATATAAAATAAATATTTTTTGTGATTGTTTATAATAAGCCCATATTTTTATGTTATCAGATATGTCGTTATAGTACTTATAAGATTCTAATAAGATAAAAGTAATAAAGTGTGATATCGGATCTGACAGATGGTGGTATATCCATCTTTAATAGCGCAGCTCAAATACAACAGTGTAGTAGTATTCCCGCCTGAAAACTTCACTCTGCAATTACCACCACCTCGCTCTACCGAGGCCGAGGAGGGGAGGCCTATGTCCAATAATGGACTTCCTATGATTTGATGAACACCTTATTTTTGTAGAAACGTAACAGAAAATCTACAAAATTTATATAAAAATTAATTATCAAAATCTATGTTACGCTAATAAGTCCGGAGCGACTGCACCAAATTGATCAATTTTTTTGTAGTGTTTGTAATTGTCAGGACTTGGTTTGTACGAGTTCAGGAAGTTTGTATGGACAATTTGTATTACCCAATATTTGTATCCATGTAGTTAGTTTACAGATATAGACATTAGAAAGGGAAAACTCCCAGAATAATTGGATCAACTTTAAACATTTCTGGACGAAGTCGGGGTGGCCCCCAAATTTGAACCCTTAAAAAATAATTATAAATTAAAAAGCTAAAGAAGTAAAATCTTTGAATGTGTCTTTTGGTTCCTTGCCCCGAAGTTCCAATACCAAATAGTAGTAGTAGTAACACTCTTGTAATCAATAATATCTGTATAAAATTATCTTACAGTCATTATAAATATCCTATACCTTAGACAAGCCGAGATGTGATATGCGATAGTATCTCCAGACCATATTATGTTAATACAATGCACCTTCCGTCTTTCTGAATAGAGTAACAGAATCGAACAACAGTCTATTGCATTGGACCGGACCAAGCAAATTTCGTCCGACACGTGTGAACAAGAATTCCGCTTCTTTCAGGATGTGCATACAGCTGACGTTCGAGCCGGTTTCATCTTGTGAAACTTCGTTAACAAAATCTGCAGACAGTATTAAAACGCGTCCCTTCTTTCACACAATAAATCGACAAAGGCGGCATCAAGTTCAACACTTTTGTTCAGAATCGCCACCGTGCCTGTTATAAACTAGATTGCAAAAGGTGCGTGTTCGATCATGCGGCGCGCGCCGTTATTATTTCTCACAGTTCTAGGCATTGAATTGAAACCTAGGTGGCTATTGCGACATGTTCGGTCCTAGACTAGACTGGTGTGAAATTCGCACCGGCCATCGCTTTCGCGATTTCAATGGTTCAGATTGATCGAGAGAACCGGTTGACGCGAGGTAGGATTCCCGCTGTGCGCGATGCCTTCGGGAACGTTATTCTTATAACAGACTGATATTAATCTTTATTCAATTTAGTATTTGTCTATGCTTTTATTGATAAATTAAATTGGTTTGATTTATTCGATAAGTTATTATTATATACTATTAAATTATTTAAATTCCAAGCACTTATTGAATATTGAAGTTATTTGATTACTTCACATCTTTTATTATTCTATAATATTTTAAAACATTACAATATCAATAATATAGCAAATATCGAAAACATCAGATCAGACACATGCTTATTGTTGTTTAAATGTTAAAACAATGTAAAAATACAAAAGTAAAATACTGATTATCGAATTATAAAAGTTAATTATGACCAATTAATTATGACAAAAGAATTACCAGCAAAATATATTTTGTTGATTACGACCAATGTACAATATTTGTTAAATAATTAATCCAACACCAAAGTATCAGTTGAACCCAACACAAAAGAAAACGCGAGTCGCGAATAAAAATAATCAAGAACGGTCCGAGATTTATCTCCGTCGGATGGTGGCATAAAGATGGTCACATCGTCTCAGCCCGGCGACCGTCAGCCGGCCACAGGCGGCGAGGGGGCGCGCAGACCGGCTCGCAGACCCTAAAATAAAAACATACATCGAAATAATAATACGTACTGCTTACTCGGTACAAGTACGCGAAACGAATGGCGTTGACCCCCTGAACATTCCCATGCCAACTTGCGGGCCAACTGGATTTTTCTTAATGGTAGGGTGGTACTACGTTTATAGAACTGAATAGGCCTTTCAAATGTGTGTTTGGACTTATTAGCTTTTATTTCTAAGACTAGCTTTCATGGGAGCAGTGTTGCCGTCAAGATTATCATCTCGGAGGGGCATACCGTTGTCTTTGGAATTAGAGGGCGACAAGCAATCTAATCTAGTTATATTTATTGGATTCTATTAGAAAAATCGCGCCTGCGTTTTTGTCTACAAAGAAACCTATTAGATCTGAGTTGTTAGATACAACTCAGATCTAATAGGGTTCTTTGTACTTGTATTTCTTGTTAATATAAAACTTATTTAAAGTTATGATGCGTAAAATAAAAATATAATTAGAATATTTATTAATTAACAAGATTTTTGATAGGCAGTACCTATAATTAAATATATTTATTAATTCAAAATAAAATAAGTAGAAAAGACATTAACTTGCAGTTATGTTTGTCTGTAAACTTGTTAAAACTGTGGTCTATTATATTATATCTATATCTGTTCTTGTATTAAAAATTCTAGTTGACATACAACTAGTGAAGGGTGAGAAGGCTATGTTAAATATATGATTAGGATATTAATTAATTTATAACATTCTTGATTGATAGTATATTAATATATATTACTTAAATCTAATAATAAACTATATTAGAAAACCATTTATATATGTAAGCGAATATCCATATTAAAAGATATGGCTTGGATGCTGTGTATTTATTAGAAATAAATAAGGTGCAAATGCAAAAGCACTGATAATTTGCATAATTATCTATAAAATATCCAGCGTTGAGAAACCCTACAAAAGTCGTTAAAAAGTTATATTTTTAAATCAGCCAATGTTAAATAATAAAAGGACCCTTGCATCCAATAATGTGACCTTACATTTACATTATGCGGGTCATGAGACTATTGTGCAAATTTAAGAAGTGATCTGAACGAGTACTTGATATTGCATCTGTTCGAACCCTTTCCAATTTTCCATAGTTATTCATCCACAGATAAACCTGACCTGTCTGCGAGTGTGTGCATAACTCAACAGTGCCACCTTTTCTACCATTCTGCTTTTGTGTGAAGAGGGCAGATAAACCCGTTGCTGTTCAGACTCAAAAAAATATATTTAATGGATGTCCGAACAATGGCGGAGAAATTGTGATAGGTGAGAGTAATCTTTTACGGACGGTGACGACGTTCTCGCTCTTTTATTTTGCGCGAGACCCTCATTGTTGAGGTTAAATAGGGTCAGTGGTCACTATGCCAGCATTCCCCGGCCGGGTATGAATTGTGAATTTAGTTATATGCAATCACTTGCTCATTTTTCGATTTCGGATTTATGTAAACGGATTACCAATGAAACGTGATTGAGTGAGAAGGAACCATTTTAGCTGTAAAATAGGATCAAAATTGACGAGGTAAGTGGTTTTTTTAATTTAGCGGTATTTTTGTCTGACGTATATTTTTTAAATAAAGTACGTAGTTTTGAGAATCGGTTTAATTACAAATGTTACTAGGATACCTCGGTTGGTTTTGACTGCAGTGCTCGCGGTAGGTTTATTAAAGCTTCACAAAGTTGGATTACACTTGCGGCTTTACCAAACTCATTTCGCTATTAACATTTTTTTAACTGGCCACTAACAAATTTTGAAGTACTTAATTTAAAATGAATGTATTTTTTTTCTAGCAAAAAATCAACAACGTTACTAAAGTCACTATTGCTCTCTGTATGGCTTTTTAGATAAAAAGTTAGTGATGAAGTTTGTAAATTTTTCGCGCAAAAACAACCGAATGCCAGACGAAGCTACATGGCACCTATATTCATCACCACCATCATATCAGCTGTAGTCAACAGTTAGTTATAGGTCTCCCCAAGCAAGGGAAGTATTTGCCCACAATTACTGTACTGGGCAGCCGCGGTGCCTATAGTAGACCGTAATTTGACGACGGAGATACTGCTGGGGATCATCATGGGGATAGCATCCCTGTTGTTTTTAACTTTCCCCATCTCAGTTGGCGCTAACGGCATAAACAATAGTCTTCAAGTGTCTGTCAGTCTCCTATTTTTATGAGATAATTGATGATTCAATTTTAATTTCAGATGGTATTTATACAATAGGGACCTATGCCACTTATGAGTCTGGGAAAACAAGTGGTCCTGCGGGACACGATATAAAGTAGCTAAAGCTAGTTTAGCGTGTGGATAGCTCAAACTTCTAGGGTTCTCCTACTTAACTAGAGTTCACTACCTAGGGGTAGGGACAAGGGCAAATTTTTTCTCGGGGATAATCCTGTGGGACACTGGAGACTTCGTCTTCAAGCTTTGGAATAAATGCAGGTTTAGTAAATTCACATGGAGTTCATTGTGTATCAGAATATAGTTCAAGCTTAATTTAATCTAAACCTGTACACCGCTGAAACAAAAAGCGAGACAGACAGACAGATTTGGTCTTGCATTCATAATATTAGCGTGCGATTCATTCCCATGGATTTTAAGAACCTGTTTCAATAGTGAAACGATAAATATATATTTTTATAAATGTCTATTTATAAAAAATGGTCTGGCTGTATCCCACTTCCCTCGTGGGAACTTTCTCGACCTAAGACACAGAAGAACAAGGAATGTTTCCGGAGATTACTAGTCACCCTGTGTTTTCAGTTCCGTGGG
The DNA here is from genome assembly GCA_020976665.1 of Heortia vitessoides. Classification (NCBI taxonomy): domain Eukaryota; kingdom Metazoa; phylum Arthropoda; class Insecta; order Lepidoptera; family Crambidae; genus Heortia; species Heortia vitessoides. The sequence goes on along the minus strand of JACJUM010001610.1, from coordinate 15,300,961 downwards.
AACGATTGATAGCTCTCCGGGTTGATAATGGGAGTCTCTAAGAATCGGGTCATCATGAAGTCAAGGGACAAAGATACAAACAGGCGGTTTGTAGGGACGTCTGAATTTTTCTTAGTTTTGTGTAATGAAAACTACGTTAGCATTTTAACGTTACAGGCTATCCATACTTTAAATGCGAAAGCGAATCTGTTCGACTGTCACACCTTCACAGCTATACCGGTAATCACTTTGGAATCTCGTTGGGCTTGTGGGTTCCCTGAACAATAGGGATGGATATATACTCTTTTTGATCCGGGTGAAGATTCTGACACTCCATTCGGACTCATCATAACTTAAGCTGTTCCAAAGGTCGAAGTCTTCTGTGTCCCACAGGAGTTCAAACGCAATAAAAAATACCTTTGAATTTAAAAACTTTAGGTAGAGATGGTCGGGGTTAAACAATCAACCCGCTATTTAAATCACATTCTGCAAGATCTGATGTTAGTCCGGGTTCAAACTATGTATATTGTGTTTTGAACTCAAGGTAAATATGTCCAAACTATTCACCGAAAATAAAAGGATTTCCACACAAGGTTCTAGTTTCATTCACTCGTAAAGACTGACTGTCATATAGATATCGTATTAATAATAGTAGTTATATATAGACTAGTTTGCTTGGCCATGTGGCTTTGACTGCGTCTGATGTATAGAGCTTAATAATATTGTAGTGTCATTACGACGGTTTGTTTGATCTTTTTGCGCGAAAAAGTAACAAATAGTCTCACAAACTTTTTATCTGAAATTCCATATCGAGAGCAATGGTGTTACATGACTTCGGCAACGTTTTTTATCTCTTTAAGACCAAATTTACGTTAGCAGACATACGACTACCACACGAGGTAGACATATTAAAAGGCCGTCTACATTGGTTCCTCACTCTCGCCCATTTCTACCGCCAAATAGCAGTGCGATTTGAAGGGTGACGGAGGCAGTAAAATTACTTAGTAATGTGACATAATATCTTTATATCATTGTGATATTACAAGCGTCTACAGGCTGCTGTGACGTACAGTAAAGACAGAGAATGGTCTTCTTTTGTAAAGATATGTAGGTATTAGCTAGTAATAATAATAATAATAAACAAACGCGGGCTTAGTAATAATAATAATAATAAACAAAGTTACCTTAAAGTCTGTACTTCAGTTTTGATGTGATGTTTATCATTGTACCACAAGGAATCCTAGTAATATAAACATAATAGTTTTTGAAGATGTGTGTTTAAGGGGGTTTAGTTTTGGCGTTGAAGTTTTGATATAACTTCATCAAAATACAAATTATATGAAAGAATAATAAGCACTTTGTGTACGTACATTTATGTATATCATCATTGTCCTGATGTTTTTTCTCATGTAACTTCATAATAATATATACCTACATACTTCGAAAAACAAAATATGACTAAGGATTGAACGCAATCGCGTTATCATTCTAACTACTTTAACACACCTTATCATGTTAAACGTTTAACTCTTGAACATAGGCCATAGATAATTTATTTAAGCCTAGTTTTAATCCAACATTCAATAGTACTTGGTTAAAGCAAGTTAACTGCAGTTAAGCTTTAATGAGCTTACATAATGGTTTATGCATGCCGCATTCGGTTGGATTTAGCAGGTTAATAAGTAGTTGCATGTTGCAATAAGTTGCAAGTCTGTTCGATTATTTGCTTGTTAATTAGAGTAAAAAATTATTTCTTTTTAATCACAAACGAATACAAACGGCATCACTGATTCTGTAAAAAAATCTCTTTCAGTCATTTATATAAGTTAAAAAAATGGAAACGGGGGATGTCGGAATGATAGATCCTTTTTTAATCCTAAACTGTCAATTAATTATAAGCACTGCGAAAGACTATATAATCTAACAGTTATTATCATAACATTTATTATGGGCTATAAAGCATTTTTGGAATGACATGAATTCGAGGATTTAAAAATAATAAAAAATTAGAGTGCTTCAGCTTCAGGCAATAGCGAACTGGCACAGAACTTGTAATAATTCCTACATGAATTAGGTTTAATTAAAAATCTTCCTTCTGTTGATAGTAATCTTCTGTAGATAATCCTGAAGGAATTATATATAATATAGTTCCTTCGGGATTGCAAACATATTTTTCTTTTACCGCTTGTAGCAAATAATGAGCTTACGAACAATTTTAAGCGGTTTTTAGTCTATGGACGTTTGCAACACCAGGGTTATTTATCACATGCGCGTTTTCTATACTTTGCGTCACGTGGCTCGCCAATAAGATTACCAGCACCATAATAGAACGAGTGAACCTTTAATTGTCACGAATAAACATGCAATACATTAAAAAACTATCGCGGTCATTTTTAGAAAATTTCTGGTGCGGTCTACGTTTAACCGCACAAATGAGTATATATAAGAAAGCAAGTAAAGTATGTCAGTGTCAAAGTAAATGGTAAACAATACCGTACGACGTGGCGCACCGCGGATTTTCTTATAGTTTTTACTCGGTCGAACACCGCGCCGGTGGGAGAAATTTTAAATCCAATAATGTCCTTTCTTATATCGGGCTTAGGTAAATGTACTATGATTGGGAAAGATGTAGGAAAATACATGCTGATTTGGAACCTCGCTAGCAAGTGTATTTTTCGGCCTGGCTGTAATTACGGCTGGGTACTCAATTTCTAGTAATGTGATGATTATTTTATTTTTACATTAAATTATCAGTTGCTATCAACATTATTAAATAAAATCACAGACGTTTGAGATTGATCTTACAGTTTATATTTATGTACGACTAGCTGTGCCCGTTCGATCGCGGAATCGGAATAGTGACTTTGGGCAGCATATTCTGCTCAAAACGTATATTTTTCACTCGTTTCTGCCACATTTTTGATTGATACTCCGCTCCTATTAGTCGTAGCGTGTTGTTATATAGCTTAAGTTACTTATTATTATATTAGCTATCGGTCATTGAAAGTCATATCAAAATCGGTTCTGTCGTTTCTGAGATTATAATTTTTTTAGCGTTAAATGTACTGTGTATATGCATACATTTAGTTAAAGACCGTTATTTTAATATTACAAACAGACAATCTAATATTATTTATCTGTGTTGATAAGCTGGTTTATTTTGTAACTACATTATTCTGCTGAGAGTAAGTTTAAGACAAAAGAGTATAACAGGTTAGACGTTTGTTGACTAGGTATAATTGTGACGTGGGTTGTGCTTGAATTTCTCCAGCGGTGTCATATCGACCATCGGTTCGCCGAAATGATTATATAAGACAGCACTATGTCAGTCTGAAGAATTCAAAGGCTTCTTCTTTATAAAGGGGTGTTAGACCCCTGTCTAGACGTCTTATCTCCAAATTTGTTTACAGGTTTGAAAAACCCTTTGAAGTCCCTGGAATGGGAAAGATTAGGCTTTAACCTTAATTGCGAATAGACCACTCAGCTTCGATTTGCTGACGACTTTGTATTCTTGGCAGAATTTGTAGAACATATATGAGCACGGAGTATGGAGAGGGCAATGCTCGGAGTGTCTTCGCGTGATGGAATAAGGAATGAGAATCCGTGAATGAACAGAAGTTACCAATATAGTACAAAAGATTAACAAGCTGCAATGGGCATGGTCACATAATATGTGGAACCGATAGCCGGTGGGGCTGTAAAGTTCTGGAATGCACCGTAGCGTAGGTTGTTAGAAACGCACTAGATGCAATCCGAATACAACCGGTCTATTTGGAAATCGCTTGGGGTCTAGTAGTGGTCATCTATGGCTGATTAGATGATGAATTTCGAAACTGCTGTCTGTTTATTCTATCGTTATTTAGCAATGCAAGCAGCTCAATTGTAATCATAGGTTCTTATTTCTATATTATAGAGGCAATATTCTTATTGTGTTATTATAAATGTCCAACTCAGCCTAACACATTGTTGTAATATGTCGGGCTTGCTTTTTTTTCCACGAGTAAATCCAAATCTATACAGAGGTAGTAATGATTGTAAGTTTATTTTGGTTTCTCTCTAACAAGGTGTTTTGTACAAAAAATAAGCACATACTTTAGCATAGTCATAGTTAGGCATACTTTTAGTAAATATTATATTTTGGAATAATCAGTTTACAGATATAAACTGCCTTCAATTTGCTTAAATTAATAAGATACTAGTTGCGCACTGCGGATTTACCCGAAAGTTCTCGCGTGAGAATGTAACGTCTAGCTTACGTTGCTCGCTGATAATGTAACTTGCTAACTTAACATTGAGTAAAAGAGTTTATGCATTAGGGCTAGCAGATTTTGAGTTTAATTGTTATAAGCGTGCAACAATGTTTTAGTTATATAAATCCTACATTTTTCGGTAGAGATGTACCATTCTAAAGATGAGAAATCTCATTTTTAATTCTTTATTAGTATTTGAATAACAAATAGACAAATAACCGTTTATTATACACAAATAGATAAATAAAATTTAAATTAGTATAGATAGATCAAGCTGGGGAATCATTGAATTGTTAGGTTAACTTCGATTTATCCGTTTTCTTAAACTATAAATCTTTTTCGATCGAGATCAAAGTTTTAAACACCGTCAATAACCGGTTTCATGACAGCACTAGGGTATATTTTAATTTTTTATATATTGAAAGGATAAACCAAAGTTATCCTGATAGTTCAATGTTATCCGAATTTACCGTATTGTTTATCCTAATTATTTACATACAAGTTAAAGAGCAATTTTTTATCAGTATTTAATTAACATTTTCGATTAGCTATAGGTACGCATAATAATTATGCATATAGCTATTCTGCCTGTTAGCCTGAAAATGCCTATAGAGTTTTCTTGATCAAAGATTTATCATTACAGCTCTAGATTGCACTTTTTTTAATACAGAGAGGGCGGTGTAGTTTTGTAACGTGATTAAACTCGACATAAATAGTATCAATTGCTATTAGGCTTTTATTGCGATCTTTACGGTCAGAATGTGCCAAATTATGTTGTCCTGACGAATGATATGTGTAGATTTATCAGGGATCGGCTTACTGCGCATTAAAATACGTATATCTGACTATGACTAATTGGTTGGTATTTCTCTGTTAGAAACCTATGTGTGCATGAATGTCTCTCTGTGTGTGTAAGTTAATATAGAGGACAATGAGACTAGCCGCGTTGAGAAAGTCATAGAGAGAAAAGATCCAAGTTCTCAGTGACAGATTTTCATATTATACCCGACAGATGCAGTCCTGTCTTAACTAGACTTAGTATATGTTTATCATGAAAAAAGAATTGCTACTATAAACTAAGATATACGTTGACAAGTTAGATCAAAATGTAGGTACATAGTAAGCAAAAATTTATTAATATCGGTTCAATAGTCTAAAAGTTCATCCCAGACAAACACTTTAACCCGAAATTATTATGTTAAGATTGATCTAAAAAAATATGAACATTTTAACCCATTAATTCTAAATGCCTCTACTCAACTCATTAATTTTGATCTAAAGCAGCATCGAGCAAATGGTCAAAACAAGGGCATGTCGGCAGGCCGGAATCAGGTTAAAAACAATACTTTGCGGTTATTGCGGCAATATATCAGCAATTGTTCCCAAGTATACATTTCAAGCAAAACTTACTAATTAACGATGTAAACAATAAATATTATGATATTCTGCAATGTCGCACATGGAATTGGCTACCTACATTAAATTACATTTCCTGATAGCCGTATCTAAAGTTAGCATTGGCCTATGACACCAGACGGCGTTAATGGCTGCTCAGACCCGCCTATAAAAAAACAATTTCTGGTCTATCTATTGAATATGCGACGCCGCGCACTCGGGCTAAGGTCGAGAACCTCCACTACAATAGACCGCCTCACCCGCCATGCAAGACAACACTCCACATTTTAAAACATGTCATTTGCTAAATATTTTGCAAACAATTTACCTGCCGCCTCATATTGACTCTGAATGGTGGGCCTACACAAAACATAATCAGTGCCCTTGAATTAGCAAAAAAAAACAAATACCGTTGACCTCGACACACATGAGCGCAATAGATCGCTCTATTAATGTTAGTCGGGTTAAATTAGGGTCGGTATTATAATGCATAGTACGCGTTTTGTGAACAGCGCTAGAAACTAGAATTACCGGCTAGTTTAATTTAATAAGATGACGTCATAATCGTCTGGGCCCCCAATTTGACGTCAGCTAGTACGGTGACCCACAAATCTACAGACACAATAAATTCGGCAACGTACGGTGCGGAACGGCGCGGGTCAATGAACTGTTGACGTATTTAAAATACGCACAAAGTACCTTATCGCGCGAATGTAGTACGCGGTGAGGCGAACGGAGCGGCTTGCTATGTATATTTGCAAAATGGTTATTTATAGACGTGAGTGTCCGTGACGGATGATTCGTGCCATTTCCTAAGGTCTGAGAGCTGGTGAGCACTAAATTGTATTTATTTTAGATAAAAAGTACAATGTCCGCTAATAGCGCCTAAAATATATAATTCTGATTGTTTAATCTGAATTCGTAAATAAATTATACAATGTCGGCGTTGTTTGCAGTTTGGCATGGTTGTACTTATACTTATAACTATACCACCTAATAGCCTTAACCTTTATTGATCACAATAGAAAATACAAAGTTTACAACTGGCTAGATAAAAAGTTTTTTTAAAACATAATTATATATATATAATCAAAATTACACTGTCAAATTTTAATAGTGATGTCGAATCAATTATATATTACCGATAAATTAATACAAATTTTTAATTTATATTTATTGTTAGCATTGACTATCCAATAAGAACAAAAAATGTTCATGGTTATTTTTTTAAAGAGTAAAGATAATGGTGAAATCTCAATGAGATTTCGTTTTACCGCAGAACATTAACGCTATTGATATGAATAAAATGTGAGAAAGGAAGTGTGTCTGTCTGTCGTGACACTACAAAACACACTACACCAGATCAAAGCTTTTTTATAAAGAAAGGAAGAGTCTGAATTGGTCAGTTAAGCGATTTTAGACGTGCCACTGTCCTCGTGTAAGATTCATATTAGCGGTGAAAGGGTTCGTGTGGAACCTTGTCTGCACAAAACGAGGCACCCGCAGTAGCCGCCCTACCTACCCACATAATGCGGCGGATACAGATCCGAGTTTCTTACACATACACGTAAAGTACGAAGGCCAGTTTTAAATATGTGTATGTGTCGCGAATACATACGGCTTCAATGATCAGCAGGTGTAAGCGAACTTAAAGCAAGGGGTTACTGCGATTAACTCTTTTATCCCTTCGTTTCCATATCAAAGAGTAATGAACCTTGTTCTTCTATTGGACGTTGTCGATTAGTAACCGTGTGATTTTTTTACACGCTATAAGTGTCAGTGTATTTGCCGTTAGTGTTAGTACTGTTACTATAAAGTTTTAAATGAACTTAATATAATTAGGTATAGTACTTAAATTTTTATTTCGAATATTAGGTACGATTTATAGATTCTTATTAGATTTTATTTTACTGGTAAAAGTATCCTTTTTTAATTTTGAAATGATAATTAATAATATTTTTTTTATATGTTACTTTTCACTAATTAGTTTAATTACAAGAGTAGAGTCTCTATGTAATTTAATGCCAAAGTTTTGGTGATCATAATATATTTTCTTATAAATTGTATCATTATATAATTAAAAAAATACATATTAATATTATTGGAAGATTTCTTTTTTGATTAATTGTGGAAGTATTTATTGCATTAACAAAGCACTGACAATAAATCGATTACGAATAACGAAGGTCATAAGGTTTCCGAGTGTGCGTGTGTATGCAAGTATGCAGCGAGCTCGGTGCGGCGTCGTCGCTGCTGCACGCCTGCACCGCCAGTTGCAACACCCTCCCCCCTTCGCTCTCGGCTTCTCGCTCGCCGCCGTCTTGCCGCTAGCCTGTCTCACCTCGCGGCCGGCAGCCTTGCGCGACGCGCCGCGCTCTTTCACATTCAAAATTATTCGCAACCATTGCAAAAACTCTCTGTGCAATAAAAATATTTTTTCGTCTTTCCATGCGGTCACAATTAGTTATTAAAACAGAGAGATATTTAAAACTTTACAAACAATTTAAGTGCCTTTAAAACTTTGAATGCACTCCTCGTTGCATGTCCCGCGCGCGTCGTTATGAGAACCCCGTACTGGCGGTCACGTTGACGTCGCGCGGTGCCGCCATATCTGTCTCGGCCACCAACTAGCAAAATTAATAGGTAATTATTTCAGTGTTCAGTGCTTACGATTGAATTTTTTTCTCAGTGTATTAAGTGTCATAGTGTTTTGTATCTTCTGACATCTTCTGCGCTGATTCCTATTGGATTCTTTTTGGAAATTGAGCCCCGCGCCGGCCGGTTCTTATCGGGTGCAATGCAGTTGCACTCTCAACTTATTGCAGTTTTGCATTCACTAAAGTTCCATGCGCGAAAAGTTTCTTGTGTTTGTATTTAGTTACTAAAGGATTGTCAAAGTGTTTTAAAGTGATTTTTAGCGGAAAGTGATATGTGCAATAGTTTGTAAAGAGCTGTCACAGTTAACTATGCTGTGTTATTTCGGTCATTGACCGCCGGAATTCGCATCTCCCTTTATGTTAGTGCCGTGTTAGATATTTTTTTGACATAATTCCGATTTTCGATTTTAGGCTCAAATATATGTCGCTTCACTAAAAGGATTAAATGACCCGCGCATTCGGTTTTTGAATTTTGCCTACCCCGGATGGAATGAGGAGTGCACTATCCCATTGTTTCACAGTTTCATATGTTTGAACATCATTTGTTTTTTGTTTTTCGGACGATTACAGAGTTATCATTTTCTTCCAAAATTACAAAAATTACAATATAAAGGTAAATATTATTGTATACACGTAAGTTCTAAACTAATTAATTTTCAAGGTTTCTGTAAATGTTAAGCAGATGATCATTCAACGCGTAGCTTCCTTGAATTTCTGTTGGATGACATCATCGTTAAACCAGCTACAAAAGTCCTGTAGTCTGTCAATATGCATATTCAAAAGTTACAGCTAGAAATGTGATTACTGCAGAAGTTGCAGGTGTAAGTGCAGTGAGTGTAAATACATGAACATTTGTGCAGAATGGCGGAGGGCAATGGAGAAATTTCCATTGAAGAGGTACCTGGGAAGGACTCCGATGTTGGCCGTACACCAGATTACCGCAAACTTATTGATTATGGCTTGGATCCTAAGGTGAGTCTTTTTTATAATGCTCAAGTATAGACTATTTTAAATTTATCAAATCCTTTGTTCTTAAAGTTAAGGCTCTTTAAAAATATTAGACACAAGATTTCTTTTTCTCCGGTAAAAGTATTTACTGTAATTTTTTTTTTATTTACTTTAATAAGTATGTTAACTAGCATTATAAATATCATGTTTAAGCACCTTATAACAACAGGTTCCATTAAACTCATAGAACATACAAACTTTTATAATATGTTGTGAGTGTTCAGCGGCGACCAATCTAGAACTATATAACAAACTCTTCAATACTGTGAGTTTAGGCAATCTTTTAATAATAGTTTTGAATTTACTATTGTTAATCAATGCCGGATGTATCTGCTTCTAAAATATAATTATATATTACATAATATTTTTCTAGTTAGAATCTTATTAGTAATTTTTCATCAACCATCAGCCTGTCATACTTTAAAACCAATTAGATTCTTATTGTTAGGTTTATTTAGTTTATAAGGTATGTCTTGTCATTATTGTATTATAAAATTATTTTAAATAAATAATTATTTAAAATCTTGTCTGCACAAATCTGGGTATGCATTATTATTTTTTTAATTTTGTTAGTCTTAGTCTGGTTGTTGTAATTGTTCATCACAATAATATACCTCATTCTATTTCTAATCAAAATATATAATATTATTTAAAATGTATTTTATGCTTTTTTCTATAAAGCAATCAAAGATACTTGACTATATCAATAACTTAAGGCAGCCACACCTGAAATTTTCCTAGTAATATTGATAACTTGATAAACCAGTACCAAGTAGGCACTCACACATGTGCAAACTGCACAGTGTACTTTCTCTCTGATAGTGCTATATTATTCTGACCTTTGCCACATATTATCATCATACCTGAACATCAAAATATCTTTGTTGCTATGAAGTCCTCTCTTTATGCCTTGACTACCTATTTGACCTTTCATTCAATGCCATTATTGTTGTTCACTAAAAACAGCCAGGTCTATTAGTTAGATACAAATATATTTTTAAATATGGTATCACATAGTTATGTTATAGGATGGAATGGCAACACTGACAATGTAAATAAAACCTTTTCTGAATTATTAAAACTAAGTTTATATTTATAGTTTAATGTTTGGTTTATCTATTTAAACATTTTACATTATAATAGTGAACCATAATTTAGACATAGCCTATTATTGTATATATATTACCTGGGTTATTCATTCTAACAAGATTCTGCTAAGATTATTTATATTTTATGCTCAAATGCATAATTTATGCATTTGATTATATAAAATACATTGCCTATATCAAAATTTCTTGAGAAGCAACTTTTGTACCTAAGTAGAGAGTGAACACAGCAGGAAATTCTAGTACCTAGTGCTTTGTTCAAGGCATATGAGAAAATTTTCCTTGAATGTGACCTTACAGTTACTGGTTAATATCTCATGTTAAAACATTTTTATATGCAAGTTGACTAATATCATTTCAGTAATAAAGTACTGCAATTATTTTTTTTGCTTGTCAGATAGTGGGGCTTTATTTGATTAAATATGGTTCTCTCTTTGTTGCATTATGTTAGCTCACATCTTGATAAGATATCACTTATAATGAATGATTCATATTATCAGTATTTCAGTTTTGCCATTGATTATTAGTTATTGTTTTGTTGTTGTATATTTCTTTTGTTTTTGGAACATACTTTTAGGCTTTTTTTAATTAAATAAAGCATGTATTTCAGTAATAATATGGTTCTAAACTTAAACACTAGTGTCCTTAGTGCAAATGGGATACTGGAATGGGAAGGGAGTCTTGTGTCTATAGCCCTAAAATTCATAAAAAAATTGTTATCTCGAAAAGTGTAGCATGATAAAGACTTCATTTTAGCATCTTTAAAACATGAATTGATCAGTTCAGGACCAGTTCACTTTGGTTTTACAATAAAAGAAAAACAAAAGTTATAATAACCTTAGACGAAACAGATTACAACTTTTTGGCGCGTGTTTTCAAGCTTCACATATTAGCATCACGCTTTATCCGATTGTCTATCTTCATGTACAGTTGTATTAAATTGTTTAAGTGGTACCTAATTAAGAAAGCATCAAGTTTATAGGCGATAAGGATATGGCTGCGGTCTTTTTTCACCGACTGATTAATAAATGTCCGGCACATCAATCGCGAACGTTTAATTGCAAGAACTGCCCTCTCGTTTCCAGGTAGCCGCCAAGCTCGACGACATTTATAAGACTGGAAAGCTAGCGCACGCAGAACTGGACGAGCGTGCGTTAGATGCCTTAAAAGAATTTCCATCCGACGGTGCTTTAAGTGTTCTTGGACAATTTTTAGATTCAAATCTCGAGCATGTATCTAATAAAAGTGCTTATTTATGTGGAGTCATGAAGACCTATAGGTGAGTACTGCAGATGTCTTTTTCACTTGTAATTCTATCAAAATATTGGATGATAGCCAACCGGCTGGCCCGCGAACTGGGTCACTATCTCGAAAAATTGATTTGACATATTAACAAGCCATTGGACGACCATTGAATTTTAAAAACGAGCCATTTCCCTAACCATGTGCATCTCGAACTTAGCATATTGCGGCTTGAAAACCGAACAAAAAAATTGTCGTCACGGAATATGGTGTGAACTTACACAAAGAAAGCGGATGCAGTCGTGACTATAGTCTGCAACCTGTTTTATAAAACAAAAGTAAATTTAATGCATCGCAATTATTATGCATTGCAACATCCGCGAACGCGCAAAAGCTGGCTACACATGGCAACGCGCGCGGCACCATATGTTTTCTCATGCTTTACAAGCAATAAAGATGAGAATGGCGTACCAAATTTCTCGCGTATGACTCCTACAAGCTTGAAAATTCTCAACATCAAACACTAGATGTGAGAAAAACCTAATTATAGCAGACTTCCGATAGGTAACGAAGCGATAGGTAAGCGCAACGACAGCAATTGTCTAGGATTAATATTCACGGAGTCTTTACGTGGAAAGAGGTTAATCGGAACGCATTATGTTCATGTGTAAGTGTGCGCCACGCAAGACACTTCTTGAAAAGCTAATTTCATACACAAGGCGCCATTTTGATGTCTTAGATCCAATCAACTGTCGTTAGCACCGCACAGCGCTAGCGTCTCGTGTGTTTTAGTTTTGATTTTTCGAAGTAAATAAAATGTTTCGCTTCTATGACCTTCCTAGCCCGTACGTAACGAGTGCCGTCCAATGTAATTGTAAGTCTTGAAGCGCTTCCGAGCTTGTCTTGCATACCGGTTTTCACAAGGATGAAGTCTGCTATCAATACGTTATGTCTCCAGGCCATTTAAAGCTTATACAATTCGATATTTTGCTCTGTCAAGAATATTTACATTGTGCTGTTAGTAACATCAGAATAAACAATCGTTGTTGTAAAGCAGATGCGTTGACGTGTTTGTGTCGTTGCCGCAAGATTAGATTACGACTGGTCATTAGCCTTTGCAAAGTCATGACTTGGTGCAGAACCTGTTTGCATGATTTATAAGATGCAAATGTCCGCTTGTATGAGACCTCAAACCTTATACGTGGTGTAGAATGCCCTTACGATAATCTAAGCTATTAGTCAGTAAGTAAGGCTTTTACGACTGCAGTATGCTAATGATATCGCAGCCAGTGCTGTAATTTACATAGGGGGTACTTTTTTCTTGTGCAAATGGAAAATAGCCTCGGTGGTCTGCTGTAGTAGGCACAAAGAGTGATTGCCCAAGGCGTGGCTTTAGTAGGTTTGAGGCTAAGGCTATATTATACGAGTTAAAAACGAAGAGATTTCTGCACTGATAAGTTAAATAGCAGAAAGCCCTGCTTGTTTCTAAACGCGTGACACTTTTATGTGTGAAGTATTTCAGGGTTTACGTTTGCGTTTCAGACAGAAAAGCAGGGCGGGCGTGCAGGGCGCTCCCGCGCTGTCTACTGCTGTTCAGGTCAAAGGGCCGGATGAGGAGAAAATTAAACAAATCCTGGCCAGGACCGGGTACACGTTAGACGTGACCACTGGTGAGTAATTTCTAATTGTTTACTTACCATTGATTTTAGCGAGAGATATGCAACTTGTAATTAATCTCTTCTGACGATGGCTCAATATCACTTAAGTTTGCCTTAAGACTCTATTAATTACGAACTCCTATATATATATATATATATAGGAGTTGCACTAAATCAAATTCTGATGTGCTCTTTAGGAAACTTCAAAATTTAGACGTTTAAAATAATAAAAATAAATTGACATATTCAACATTCATATTAATTAATAAACCTGGTAATATATTTCATTTTATATTTAGTCAGTATCTTCTATTATATGGCTATCAACTATATTTAAGTAAAACATGATCTTTGACCTTTTGACTTCAAAGCAACAAAAGATTCCACGCAGGTTAAATTCTAATAAGACGAGTGAGCCATATTCGACCACGTCACCGTCTGCGGTTCTTATGAGAACTAATGTGATCGCTAAATTGATTCTAATTAGTATGTACCGCACTCCTGGTGGGGAACAGCTATGCAAACAATCGAAACACCTGCCGGTCAATCAACTTCTGCACACTTTGTTTACGATTTATGGGCAAATTACTATGCCTACTATAGCACTGGGATTTTAAGGGTTCAAAGCTGTTTTCAAATATTATTCTCTGTCAGATAAATACTTCAGGTCTACTTTCAGCTGTTGACAGTGCCTGTAGACATTAGACAACCTTAATAGGCAGAACGCTGGTTTATCTTATATTTTTAATATAGTTTTTAATAGCAGTAGAATAGTGGTGTTTGTCATACTACACAAGTTTAAATCTGCTTACGAACCAAGAGTTTCTTCATCTAGAGGGTGCTGGTTACTAAAATTGTTCTTGAGAAACTGTCGCTGAGATTTCTTGCTCAAAAATAGGGTCGGGTCATCACTCATTGTACATATATTAGAGGTGACTGATAAAATAGAACTGGCGCTCGATTTGCGGATAAGAATAGACTTGTGATTTTAAAATATACATGTAAGTTATATTAGTTAGACATGTATATACGACTTATGTACTTAGATTTTGAAGTTGGTGTACTTTACTATTAATACATGGTAATAAACAGTCACTTTCCGCTGTCTGTCTTGGTCGCATTTTCATGCGGTTTTTTTTAAAATAAATACAATGATAAAAAAAGGTTAAAAAGTATTTTCTAAGTCTAAGACACGTAAATATTTTTTTTGCGGTTTCAATGCAACCGCTGGAGAATCCGACGAGATAAATAGATCAAAATAATGTACCATAGCATTGTAGTCCTTAAAAATAGTATATGCCTAACTCTGCATATCATATATACTCTTTATAATCCACAATAATCATTTGCCGTGTGGTACCGGCAGAGTAGAATAGTACTTTCCTCTGTATCAGATGTAGTAAGAGGCGTCTAAGGTACCAGAACCGACAGATGGCGGTATATTACTCCCAAACAGTCTCAATCTCTAATGAACATCAACACCGCCCGTCGGGCAGCAGTATTCCTGTCGCGAAAGCTGCGCTCTGCGATTCACCCTTTCTTGAAGAGGCTTCTGAACATAACAGAAGTTAACTTTCAGTGTCGTTGATAATGATGAATCATTGCACCCGTGCGAGGGCGTAGCGGGTTTCCACTTGTGCACTCTGCCTCTATTGTTTCAAACTAAGGATCGCAATTGTCCGGCTCCAGGTCAACGCAAGTACGGCGGGCCGCCGCCGGGCTGGGAAGGCGGCACACCCGGCGCCGGCTGCGAGGTGTTCTGCGGCAAGATCCCCAAGGATATGTACGAGGACGAGCTCATCCCCCTGTTCGAGCGCTGTGGCACCATCTGGGACCTGCGCCTCATGATGGACCCCATGACGGGGACCAACCGCGGCTACGCCTTCGTCACCTTCACCTCCCGGGAGGCAACGCAGCGGGCAGTCCAAGAGGTGAGTGACCTCCCCCCCGCTTAGGTGTTGCAGTCCCGCGCGGATTTTGTTGCCACCTGTAAGATTAAGCTGGAGTTAATGTGGTTTTCTTTTTGCATTCAGCGACGGATCCGTTGCGTTGTTTCTGTTAAGCAGAGTGGTAATTGTGAATTCCAAATTGAGTTGCACCGTGTAGTTTGTCTGTAGAGCCTGAGCGGTCGTCGAGGCTTGTGGCTGTACGGGACGGCCGCTTGTGGTGGTTTTTGTACGGTGCGACTGTCTCATGAATTGCGAGTAAATAAATGTTTGTGTATCATTGGCTTTAACGTAGTTAGATATTACCGTTCTGCTGACACACTTATAAATAAGCAGTAGTTGAAAGAACATATAAAAAATTGGTGCC
>JACJUM010001610.1:15097694-15258348 GCA_020976665.1 Heortia vitessoides | reverse complement strand
TCTTTCACTTCGTGTTAATATCTGACTATTATTTTCATTGAGAAAGGCGGTGTCTGGTAGTAGATTTTTGTCGGTAATATCATTTAGTGTTCAGATAGTCTTACTAACACGGTTATATTATTTACAATTCAGCAACTATATAACTTGTGCTGAGTGACACGATCGTTCGTATTTCGTATTTTAAAGATGCGTTTTCGTAATAAAGAAGACAGTCTCGAAGACCCGCAATCGATGCTGTGAATCTAAAAATCGATCAGTCGTTATCACTTTCCAACTTCCAAACTGATAAACGTTTGGATTTTGTCAAGTTCGTGTTTTATATTGGAATGCTCGGTTTAGAAATTATATTTATTGTTACTTTTTACAACATGCAACACATAATTTTATCGAGTTTGTTTTAGGAAGCTATATGCGATGAATGACGATGAATCAATGATATCGAGCATACTTCGAATTTAGTAGCGTCATATCGTTTATTTAACGTGACATTTCGTTCAATAGAAAAGTCGAACGTCATAGATTAACCAAAAATACATGGCAACTATTGAACATTTCCAATAGATACAGCGACAACACAAGCGGATACATATTTAGAAACGGTCCTCCGAGCCGGACGCCGCCGTCTCGATCGACGAGCCGGACGCTCGTCAAATTCGCAACATAAATCGACTCACGCCGAAACAACCGAGAAGCGAACCGACCATCGGAACGAGCCCGACCCGCGGCATGCGTCACGCCAAAAGCTAGAGCCGAGGAAATGAGAAGCGAAGCAGGAAGCGTGCAAGGTGGGTCGGGGTGGGGCGGGGCTGGTGTATGTAGAGACTCACGTGCGCAGCGCCCGGTCAGTGCGGGGCGGCGAGCACAAGCGAGAGCACGAGCAGCGCGCCGCGCGCCGCCGCGCGACCCGCCGCGCCGCCTGCGCACACCGCGCGTCACCGTCAGCCCGCGGCACCGACGCTCCCGCGATACTCTCTGACCGCGCCCGAGCGAGGGCGCGTGCGACCGCGGGCGTCCTTTGTCTCTACGGTCGTTTGATTAGCTCGCGTCGAGGACGCGATGCGGTCGGACGCACCCCGCTCGCGGCCGTTCCGGTTTCAGTTTATAGTGTTCTTTTAGATACCATGCCGCATGAAGCTGTTTAGGTTTACGGTTTAAACTAGTCAGGTGACGAATCAGAAAGTATCGCATAGTGGGATGCGGAAAGAGTGTCGGATCGGTACCCCGGGCCCCATAGTGCGATGACTCAATGCAAGCTTCGTCCATTACGTTCGAAAACATCGTCGAGCTAATAGACCGGTATATAGCAATTTTAATGAAAAACCGAAGCGGTCCCGGCGAATTCGGTAACGAAACGAAAGTGTTCGATTTGAACTCTCCTGAGTCATCACAGTATTGCAGAAACGCTAAGATAAAAGTAAGAATTGGAGAAAAAAATCGAGCGAAGATCATGAATGTAAGAATGAATTTACATGAAAACATTTAGATAATTAAAAATAAAATGTATCAAAGAGGACGTTTGTAAATAAAAAAAACGATAATCATTGCAACAAAGTAGATATATTCTGCTAATTCACCAACAATTATATGTATTTAAACCCTTAAACTATCGCCTAACGATAAACATTCTACCTATCCTGAGACAAAGATTGCATTGAACCATCAATAGTTAATCGAAAGTAGTGAACATAACATTGTCATCAATTTAAAGATTGTTAGTTAACAGAGCTACAGTGTTTAAAATACAATATTTTACAACAATACAGAAGATAAGCAAGAGTAAGCAGCAGCGCAGGTGACTGTGGTAAGCGTCGTTACATTGTATTATTTCAATGAAGCATACTAATTCATCTTGTTATAATACAACCGACCGGGCACTGCTTACTCCATTAAAAATAGTAGGTATGTCATCAACAAGCTACATCGTTATATTTTAAATTTATGGTAACCATTATTTATTAACCACCCTATGATGCGACGATCAAATGCAAAAGTGTAGATATAATCATTATGTGAAATGCAAAGTGCGGTGCCAATTGTATATAATACAGTGGATTTTTCAGAGCCAATAAATTTTGAAAACCAATCCTAAATCCCCACTTAACCTAAACTAAAAATTAACTTAACACCTGATATAAATGAACGTAAAATTAATTTATATGGTCATCACCCTATAGGTCCAAAATCAGTGGAAACAAAAATTATGCCTACACCGATATGTATTACACGTGTTTCGAATCAATCTTAATTTAGATGCTATGGAAAATATATACGTATTATTATAATAGATAGCATAGATTAAATCTATTTATTATAAGGACAAGAAAATTCTACTAGATTTGAAACATTGAAAATCTGATCGCCTAGCTTGTTAAGAATAATGATAAATTTTAAATTCATTCATTTACGTCATCTAGATCCATTTATATTAAAAATATTTAGATCTAAGAATGATATGAGATCATTTGTCTCGTGGAAAAAAGAGGAGGAAAATACTAGATCTTACATCGTGTAGACAATACTGACGGTTATTCTAAGACCGCGATAGAATGTAAGATTGAATCAAATCTAAATACTGACAACTATAAATAAGTTGACACCAGACAGAGTTCAGTTACTTGATAGTTAATGAATCTCTGTTATCATATCTTACTAATTAGAGATCCAAAAAACAACACCATGTTGGGCACCAACGACCATAAATGGCGCCCAACGTGTTTCTCCAACTTAAAATACCAATCAAAGATTTTGATTTTAGATTAGGATTATTAAAAAAAAAGTTAACACGGTGTCTTCTAGGTGCGCCGAGAGCGCTAAGCGTGCATACTAACAGTGCGCGGTTCCTTTAGGCGGCATGACGGCGCAATGTTGCAGTCCGGAGCAGGCGGCGCCGGGCGGCAGGCAGGCACCGGCGCACTCAGCCGCATCCGGCATGCCAGCGATGGTGCCTGTACAACTCTCGCTGGCCTCAGGCACCGTCACTTCCGTCCACACGGCGCGCCACCCGGTCGAACCCACCGATTTGTCCGCTATTATAAACCTAAGCCGGACATAATGATTCAGATGATATTGGCTGTCAGAAGTATTCCGCGTCCTCCTTTATTGCTAAAGTAAAATGATGGGTATTCTCAATAGGATGATTGCTATAAAAAGGCATAACTCACGAGAGCCTGATCGAGTTGGAAGAGGAGAGGTACTGCCAGCGATCGGTAGGCGCCTTCTCCCCGCACAGCTCCAGCGGCGGCCCGGGGCTCTCGTACCACAGCCGCAACACTGCCGCGGGACATCCACGCTCTGTGGCAACAAAATAAACGCATGTCAAGTATTGAAGAACTAGGCCGTAGGTAAGCAGACATGCGCATACTGGGATACAGTTGTCTATGTTTATTAAATTCAAGGATTCTGTATTCTTAAGACAAGACTAACAACCGTCACTTTCAGTGGAATACAATACTTACAATGATACTTTAAAATAATATTTGCTGTTGTATTACCGTCTTAACAATTAATAAATACAATTATTAACTAACTATACTTGATAAAAATAAAAAACAAGTTATTCGCAACTATAATCCCAATAGTCATATAATAAAATACGAAGTTTAAGTCTGTCTAAGTACCTAGTAGTGTTAAGTCTATAAGCCGATCAGAAACCAATGTCTTCGTTTTAGAATGTGAAACTAAAAAGTGACCCATCAAAGAAGTGGTACTCCCGTTGTCCTCACCTCGCTTGGCATTATTAAACATCTCCGAATGCCTCTCGGAGGGTCAAGAAATATATCGTCTTTCCCAAAAAATCCGTAAAATGGATGAATGTTTGCACACAAGGTGCAATCCAAACACATTTACCATGGTTATAGAATAATCCAAGTCGTATTAAAGGCAATCAAATCAAGGCTAGGCTATCTGCAAAAGATATTAACTGGTCAAGACTGTGAATGTTAAGAGAGGAAATAGGACATATCGTTATATAATCATCATCATCATCATCATCATCATTAAAACGTCCACTGCTGTACATAAGCTTTTCTAAGAAAAGAGGAATTTGCTCATAATTGCCGCGCTGGGCAAGCGTGGTGGCAATCACAGAGGCGTAGCTTCGCGATAAAAACGCTGCTAGTCATCCCCGTCCTGTTGAATTTAAGCTACACTGCTTTGTGTAGTATACCGCCACATATTGTTTTCGGTACCTCAGTCTACTCTAACGGTACCACACGGCTATCATTACAGAAACTAGAAACAATTCTAAGGCAATAAAACAGTTATCACAAATTATGAAATCAACAATGCATATGGAAGTCACCAGTGAGATGCCCCTCGACAGCAAAATGTTCAAAATTGAGCAACAGCCTCTTGCCAGGGCGCGCCGTGACGAACCAGTTGCAGACGCGCGACGCAGCGCCCCGGGATGGCGCTTCGTATGGCAGCGGGTACCGCGGCGACGTGATCACCCCCCACTCTGCACCCGACATGTTCCCGCCGCAGTCGCCGAATATCGACTTTGCTGGCTGGAATTTGTATCATATTGTAATGAATATTAACCAATTTGTTTAAAAGCTCCTAACAACTTTCTTGACCTGCGTATGCCCCTTTTTAAGGTGACAAAAGAATAATAATGGCGGTATTTTATATTTGATATATTTCTGTAAAGTCAATGAACTTGTAAAGTATTTTATTCAGTTTACTCTGACTTTATCCATCCTCTTGGTGAGTTTATATAGGATCTTAATGCGATCCTGAAGCTGCACGGACACAACGGGACGTGCGGGACTTGCTATCTATCATACAAAACAAACATCCTGAAGTGCTATACGGCTAACCCCGGAAATAACTAAATAAATTCACACAAACTAACATTTTCCTGTTCAATATTAAAATAAATAATAAATAACAGATCTACATTCTTCAAACAACATCATACTTCAAAAACATATCTAGCTTTGAAACCAGATGCGACGCTCTCCAGGTCGGTGTGCAGCGCGATGAGCAGGCCTAGCGCGCCGCGCGGCGACTGCAGCGGCCCGGGCGTGGCCAGCCCGCACCAGCGGCCTAGCGGCACGCGTGACCCTTCCCGGCCCGTCCACCAAGCCTCTACCCAGTCCTCGCTGCACGTCGCACCTCTAGAGTTACGAAAAAAGAATAATGTCTAATTCTTAAACTTTCTAAGCGGCTTAGCAAAACGTCTTATTCGTTTGCTCTATCTTCTCAGATCTTGATTAAGGCTAAAATAGATGTTTAAAACATTATGGTTACAACAAACAACAATACGTCTTTATCGTTCTGTTGCTGCACGGCACGTCTACTCTTCAGTTAAGGTCGCTGGACCTAATTAAAGAAAAGACACATGACTCAGCAATTCCTATGACTCTCCACCCTTCAAATCAGTACCTAGCAATAGGTGAGAGTAAAGCAGCTGCACAAACGCAGAATATATTGTTAGAGGAGTACCTCCTGATTACATTATCATTTTATTTTGCGGTATATCTACTAAATTTGAAGATAATTTTTTATGGTTCAGAGCGATAGGCAATCAGAAAATATTTAAGGAAATTCAAAGTAATATTACTAGTTTACAAATATTATAAGGTTGTTGGATATTACTTACCCATATAATCCTGCAGTAGCGTTCCACGCATCAGCCCTAACTTTGAAATGGTCAAAAACGACGGTGACCTGCTCATTGGGTGTAGCGTCTAATGTATACGTGCAATTGGTATGCGAGGGGTAATTGGAGGGGTAACGGGGGGAATTGAACTCCCCCCTCTTTTTGGCCTCAGAGCGGTAGGTGAACGCGCACTCGCCTCCTGGCGCTGCTGTTCCTGGCACTCGATATTCTGGAATTATGAATTAAAATCTAAACCAATTTGATGCGATATAATGTTCATAATACTTTTGGTTAATGATTAGTAATTAATCACCACATCGGGCGTTATTGGAATCCTTTGAGTCATCCAATACTACTTGACACAAATTTTTTAAAAGAGAAAAAAATTCTATATAACATATTCACTTACCTTTTACTACAGAATTAAATAACTTCAATTAGCATTAAATGTTGAATTACCAGTCTCAAATGTGTATTTGGCCTTGAATCCTCTTCCTTGAAGCTCGCCAGAGCTGAACACCATGACGAGGCGGGGTCCGTCGGAGAGGAGAGGTGGGGGGAAGGCGCCCGACCCTTCGCCGCATAGTTCTGCGTCATGCTTATCGTACGAATCCGTCGCCTCTTGCCCTCGTAGGTATACCTTTAAATAGCCGTCTGGGCACGTGCTGGAAGATTTGTATCATGTGTGAGTTTCGCGTATAAATTCAAAAAGTTACTCAACTTGTCAGATTCGTACCCAAGCTTTAACGATATGCACGCGGTGCTTATACATTTAAGCTACAAAGCTGACACTACAAAGCTGATACAAAGATTTTGTACAGAAATTTCCGGTAAGTTTAAGTACCAATTAATAATTATGCATTGAACGTTTTCATACAACATCTCGTAATCAATCATTTCAATGACCTGACTTCGAGATAAGTTGCTTAAAGTAAATACTTGTGTTACGGACATCAGACTACAAAAGAAGCACAAATATAATTCTTAAATACATATTTAACATCCAGACACAGAACAAATACTATTATATGTCATATAAATATTTGTCCTGGGTGGGGATCGAACCTAATCTTTGGCGCACTTTTAATTTCAACATCGGGTCCCTTTCAAACAGTTATTGTTATGAAATACTTACTCTGGTTTTGGGTTATATCCTTTTGGTATAGAAAAGTTTTGGAATTCTAAACGCACCCTTTCTAAATTCTGTGAGTCTTGCATACCGTATATAAAATATCTGAAACAATTTGATGAAAACACGATGTATAGATACAGCTTTTCTCTCTGTGACGAAGGTAACCAATATGTAAGTGTCGCACTTACCTACAAACAACTTTTTGTATATAGGGGAATGGATAATTTGGATGGTACACGAATCCCGTGGATTCCTTTTTACTCAGTATCTTCTGGTCGCACTCGGAGCCCCTAATATGCTCGGCGTCGTGTTTACTTATAAAATCTGAAAACAATAACCGAAAGCACAGTAAGTGAAAACACTTTTACATCAATAAATCTGGATTCCGATTCTGGATAGTCATGAGGAACCGTAGAGGCAGAATAGAATCCTCCAACAGAGTACCTCCCTCTGTACCAGGTGTCGTAAGAGGCGACTAAGGTACCAGAACCGACAGATGGCGTTATATCCATCCGGAACAGTGTTGCTCAAATGCACTGATGAGCATTGAGGATGGGCAGTAGCGCCCCCTTCGCAAAAGCTACGCTCTGCGATTGCCGACACCCTTGCCCATCGCGGCAATTATGGGCAAATTTCGCATTTTTGGGCAATCCTTTGTTGAGCAGTGGACTATCAATGGCTAATATGATGATAACTGGATTTTATTTGAACAATTCAGTTTTTTATTTAAACGATTCGTGATGGTCCAGTTAGTGTCAAGTCAGGATCTGATTATGAGATCCCAGTGAAATCGAGTGCCATCCTCAAATTTTATAGACACGTACTTGTGTTGTAGGTATTTTCTAAAACAATTCAAGTATTTGCCTCTGGTCGGTCAAGTAGGTTATTATTTGTTAAACATACGAAACACGTGCGATATTTTTAAGTACTTACTATTTACGATCAATGATAAGTTTAATACCAAAATTCTACTTGTCTGAGGTACTTAAACCGACAGATGGCGGCACATCCATCCAAAATAGCGTAGCTCAATAGGGTAGCAGCAACTCTGCTCTGCGATTGCCAACGCATCTGCTTAATGTTGTAATTATAGGCAAAAATTGGACCAGGTCCTCCCACCGCTCCCATTGGAAGGGATAGGGACGTCGTAGTCCTTAGGTTATAACGTCTACCACAAGCGCTCATTCCTGTTACTAAAGTACAAGGGATACATATTGCTATAGTACTCACCTAACTTAACAAAACTCTCTGAAAACTCGAAGATACCCTTGAAGCCGCGGTTCTGTGTGCTGGCGGCGCGCGGCAGCGAGTAGAAAGTGACCAGCAGACGCTCGTCGCTGGAGTAGAGCACCAGGTTGCGCTGCTGGCCGCAGTACGTGCCGATCACCGCCGAGGAGTTGTCGGGCCCGTCGTACACGCGCACCCAGTCGAATGGGCAGCTATATTTCAAATTTAACTTAATAATCCACCAAAGATACAACTTTCACGTCAATAATTGTACAACAAGCTCTTAATAATAGGTAATATCATAAAAAATATGAAATTTGTTTTGTGTAAATGCGTTTTGTTGTACTGACCGCTTTGATCTGAAATTTTTCCTCTTTGGTTCAGAACTGTAAATTCAAATTTATAAATTCATTTAGCTGGTGCATTTGAGTTTTAAAACAAGTGATTCATTTGTTTTTTTCTTTATTATTTTTCTCTTTGGCGTCGGCAATTATAGCATACTCGAAGGATTAATGTGCATGGCGCTGTGATCTTAAAAGCAAGCAAGATGGCCAAAGTAGTTTAAAAATATATGTATTTAGCTTCCTGTGTGTGTGTATGTGTTTGTGTCATCCTTATGTGAATCAAATATACTAATGTTTTTTTCCTCAGCAGCTTGAAAATCGAGCCCTGAGCGTCTCGATTTTACTACTAAGTCTCAGATGGCGTATCACATAGAAAATCCACTTAACAGAGGTTATAAGGATTCTTCAAAATGATGCGACCCTAAACAAACGCGGACAGCGTAATGGGGTCTCCGCAATGCCATAAATTGAGAAAGGGACTGCGTTTATTATAGTTCTATCGTGTTACTTCACGTCTCGTCGTCACTTCAAATAAACTAGTTTGTATAACCAAACTATTATTATCTTAAGAATAGTTAACAAGAGTTATTAAAGACTTTTTATAGACACAATATTTTTTTTAACGTTAAATTCGTATAAGTATTCAGTGTAGGTTTTTTATGAAAATTACATGGTGTTGCAATTTAGCGACTAAGTTGAAAACCTTTGATAGTGTCTGAAAAAGTTTTACCACATAGACGGCAACAGATCTCAATAGTTTGTTCCCATAAAGTCAAGGTCCTGTCCAGGGCCATAATCCATTTGTGGGAATAAAGACTCCCACTACTTTAACTATTGTGTTGCACCTAATATTGTAGTACTAGTGAGAAAAATTTCTCCGAGAAATTCTCCCGTTGGAACAGTTAGAACTAATGTGTATACAGATTACCACTAGTGATACTATTTTGTTACAATTAATATAATAGAACTTTCGAAAAAAAAAGATCACAACATTTCTACTAAGTAAAATAAATGGGAACAAATGATCTTAATATGTACCTATTACTACATAGAGCACTCCACGTAGTCACACCTTAAAATTTCAAAACCTTAAAATTGCAAAAAGAAGAATGACCATAAGGAACATTTACAATTACCATCTTTACCCACTGCTTTTCTAAATAGAAGCAGGAACGAATACTTGTGTTTTTTAATAAATAAATTCAGATCAATCAACATCTCACACATTGACCTGACTCCGAGAAATGTCGTTTAAAACACTTGTGTTATGGACATCAGACAACACAGGAATTTTTAATATAAAAAATATTTAACACCCAAACAGAATATGGGTTTCAATTCCCCCTCAGGGCCAACATATATGATGAATATATATGTTGGCCCTGAGGGGGAATCGAACCCATGACCCACAGCGCTCAAGGCAGGAAAACTACAGAATGCGCCATACCTACTCTGTGGCTCTATAAGATATGATCACTTACTGCGGTCCGCCGAAAAACAGATCGAAGTCGCGGAACTCGAGGCGGATTCTCTGGCCGGGCTGCCCGTGGAACAAGTAGTTGCAAGTCATGTCCTTCGGGTAGATGCCCGGGTACGTCGGGGACAGCAGCAGCCCCGTCTTCCGCTTGCTCGCTTCGATCACAAATGAGCATAGCGTATTCGGCACTGGTGTTCCCACTTCGAATTCCGCTGGAAGAGGATGATATGGCGAATTATTGACTACGGAGGATTACTAGGATAGCGACGTCTAGTCAATATGTTATTTTTGTTTATAAAACGTAACTCCATGGGTAAGTTTTTATTGTCGAGTAGCAATTTGAGTGAAATTCATTATTAAACTATTGCCAAGGATAGCATCGAAAAGATGACAACATATTCATCAGTAACAGCACTCAAATGCACATGGTGGGGATGGGTGGCACTATCCTCGTCACCAAGCTACGCTCTGGGATTGCCAGCACGCTAGTTTAGCGAATCTAGTTTAGAAATTTACATTTCTAATGTGCGCGGCCTTAATGATTGTAGATACGAATAAACTAGATTTTAATATGGATTGTATCTGTATCTGTATCAAAATCGGGATCGATTTTCTTTCAAAATAAATAAAAGTTATTTTTTTTTTGTTTAGCTAGAAATGTATTATGGGCGATATTCTTGTTAGAATTTAAAACAAAGTAAATTATGAACTGTTTTTACAAGTTCTTTCTGTGACACTTCGTTAAAGAAGATCGCATTATAAAATCTATTTTAGAAACTCACATCAAGTTCGATCTATTGCCAGTTCAAGTGACTGAGACGGAGAAAGCAGCGGAGTGTAAAGTTTTAAGTGGAAATCCCTCTTGCGATGCATTTGATGTCTCAATGATTTCAATTTTATTCGAATACATTACACTTTCAGAGCTCAATGCCTTCTACATTAGACCATAAAAACATAATATGTCAGTGAATAAGTTTTATCTGAAAGACAGCGAAATGCTGCAATGACTTGTTACTGAGGTAGAACTAGATGCTTCTCAGTGCATGTTTCAACAATTCTCGTGAGTTTAAGAATACTATAGGTCTCGATCAAATCGTTAAATTAAGAGACAGTGGGCAACAACAGTTATAGGCATTGTTGAAGGCAATCACTTAAATCGATTGCGCATTAAATCCCAGTAAGGATCTTTGGCATCATATACTTTTTGTTCGTAGAAATAGAAAACGGCGCTTTGTGAGGAGATTTAAAGCTCTGAAGGGTATCGACCTGCTATTTGCGGTGATATTGTAGAGCGTCTATGCGCATATTTTAGTCATAGGAGAGTGAGGATCAGGATTTGAAGGAGCAGAGGTATAGAACTATCTGTAGCAGCGCTAATAACTCCAAAGTATAGTCACTCACATGCGTTGATGAAGCGATAGATCCCTGTAAAGAGAGTTGGTGGCGTGTACGTTTTGTCCGTGTAGAAGGAGAGTGCGACAGCGCGATGTAACGAGACGCGGCGGCGAGGGGGGATCGGGCCACAGTAGCGGCCGCCGAAGGCTGAGTTGACCAGCTCGCCCGCCTCCAGCGACGCCATTTCCGAGTAGATGTCCATGTGCTCGTGCATGCATCTGCAGGTGGATGAGCGTAAATTAAGGAGTGATAGAAAAAAGTTGTTGCTACAGAGAAGTCTGCCTACTCTGATAGGTCGAGGACTGGGGTCAACTGTATTTAAACTGTTCTAAGTAAAGGTAGACCTCATACAGAGATCGTCCGCATTGGTACCGCTCTCTCTCATATTTCTTCCAAAAAACAGCAATCTTCACACTGCCGTGTTCCAATTTGAAGGTTGGCAGAGGCAGTGACTTTGCTGGGTGATGACATAATAGCTTCAAGTCACAATGTTGGCAACGCGCTAGTGATATCCTTGTGATATTACGATACGTCTGCGGCGACGTTTACTATCACTTTATGCTTAAAAAAGTATTTACTGGTGAGAGACCGAATTAACTCAATGTAAAATTAGCAGCAGAAGCTAATTTAAAATTATCGTTAAACTTCACCGATACTTTATCACACAAAAGATCGAATAACTACTCTGAACTCTAAGCAGATAAATCAAAATAACTTCCTCCGCGTCAAGATTCTATGAGAAGTTTGACCCAAATCCTGAGCCTATACAAAACAATAATAAGTCTTGCGGAAAGAAAACATGTTTGCGTCGCATAATTTATAGTTATTCAGCGATAAGAAAGAGACGGATAATGTACTCACGCTGGAAGCTCCCCCACGGCGGCTCCACTGGGAACAAACATAGGTAGTTATCGAACAGGTCATAAGGAAGTATTAATGGGCACTATTGCAGGCTGCAAGCGATAAACCGTGCTAATCGGATAATGATGAAAAAAGATTAGCAATTTATAGACTATAGAGCCATTTATGGCACTTCAGTGTATTTATAGTCCATTAAACATAACACACCATTTACGATCGTTGACTTGCACATAAGAACTAACTTTATACGATTGTTTTAGTATGAGTTAGCAAAGGGTCAATTTGCACTTCGATAGTGTCTTCATTTTATTTGGATAGGTTTCATTCGAAACTAAATTGTAAAGCTATAAATTTAACAGACCAAGCCTTTCCTAATCGAGTTCAGTCACTGCAGTTGTGGATATATAGTAGCCGTGAGGTACCGAGTCGTGAGGTACAGATGAAGTAGAATACTCCGTCTGTACCCGGTGTCGACAGATGGCGGTGTACCAATCCGAAACAGTGTAGCTCAAATACAGATGGTGAGGATAGGTATAGGTTTAGATAGCAGCATCTTCATCGCGAAAGCTGCGCTCTTCGATTGCCCAGCGCGGCAATTATGGTCAAAATTCCCCCTTTCTTGGGGAGGACTATATCCAGCAGTGGACTTCCAATGGCTGTAATGATGATGATGAATGATAAGGATGAGTAGGTACTCTGGAGGTAGCCCGTTCAGGTCCAAAGTTCATAGATATACTAAAACGCGCTGGCAGCTATGGTTGTATAGTGCGTACTCTGTAGTTATCCCACAGAAGTCTAAGGTGAGTTGTTCGATGAAAACGTGTTGTCTGGTAGCTGTTATTAGCGGGTACAGACAGAGACGGCAGTGGTAGTAGAGAACTTACTCTGGATGTGATCCTTAAAGGGTGAAAGTGCAGTCCACGCGCTGGAAGTACCCCGCAAGAGGCGGTTGTGGTTGTAGAGTGTGCAATATATTGGTTGGTGTAAAGTGTAGTTCAGTTCGATGAGAACGCCTTGCCCGGTAGCTGTTACAAACGTGTACAGATAGCGGCAGCTGCAGTACGTACTCTGGAGGTATTTCGTGCAGGTCGAAAGTGCATAGTTCGATGAGCAGCCGTTTCCCGGTAGGTGTCTTAAGCGAGTACAGACAGAAGCGGCTGTGGTTGCAGAATACGTACTCTGGAGGTTTCCCGCGCAGGTCGAAGGTGCGTAGTTCGACGAGCACGCGCTGCCCGGGAGCTGCCAAGAACGTGTACAGACACTGGCGGCTCTGGTTGTTGGGGTTGAACAGCTCCGGCGCGTGGAAGGTCCCGTTGCTCGCGCCGCCCCGACTCACGAACGTACGGTCGCACTCTGCAAAGCGCAGCGATAAGTTTAACTATTTTTTTATTTATTAGACCACGTCGACGAACGAGCACACAATCCGCGTGATAGTAATCGTCACTGCAGCCTTGGCGCTTGTAATATCACAAGGATGTCACTGACACGTTGCTAACCTTGTGATTTCAGAATATTATATTACATTAAACAGTAAATTCTCTACCCCTCTCACTCTTTAGACCAGAACACAGCAATGCGAACACTGCTATTAGGTAGTAGAAATAGGTAAAAGCGAGGTACTAATGCAGACGACCTTTGTATGAGGTCTACCTCGTGTAGATATGATTACAAAAAGATTCGATATAACCCTTTTTTATCAATATAATATAAATTTGTTATAATATAAATATAATATAATAATATTCACGCGTTCACTACTCATAATGAAACTATTTTTTTAAAGGCATGAAAATTCGGCTACAGCTACAGTTTAAAAAAACCGCGTTTTGAAGCCGATAAATTGTATTTTTATTATACATAATGATTTGTAAATTGAATTACTACTATTTTTACACTAGTTAAACATGTTCATTTTTTTTTATTTAATTGACTGATTTTTTAGTTTCTATAAAAAGTGTTACAATATTGAATAATAATGCAACCTGCGGGGCAAGGTAACTGTAATCTTATTGTATCTGTATATTTAGAAACTTTAATAAAATATGTTTTTAAATAATTTGTCATTAATGCTTTGCAAACATCAGCCGCCTGACCAACCAAGATACAACACGTATTTAACAAAATGATTAACACTAAAAGCTGCATATAAATATTATCATTCAAAAGTTAAGAAACTAAAGTTTCCTAAGAATGTACGCTGGAACACCAGCACGCGATGTTAGGTTCATTAGTTTACTTTGACACATAATATTTCATAAAAGAATCCGAAGTCAGCTCCGCCGGTGAAATTCTTTTGAGACAACGCAAACTTTCCCAGGCTGTGAGATCGCTTGTGCTTGGTAAATAAAATCAACTCTGCCACAAACATTGTTTACTCCTTCCTACAAAACAAATTCTTATTGCCAACGAAACATCGTCTTTAAAAATATATTAATAAATACCTAAAAAATGATTGAACGAAAATTCTAATAACAATTGGTATAAATGAGTTGGGGTTAATAAAATTTGACAATTGGAAAGGAATTCAGTTTTCCTCTCAAATTATTATTACTTCAATTAGCATTTTCCTTTGACAGTTAGAATTGAATAGATTTAAAGAGAATTTTATCAATTAATCTTATAAGCATAATAATAACATCGGTAAGGACAGCTCTATTTTCTTTTCGCGTATTTCACAATTAAAAATATGCTCGTCTTTTATTAAAAGTGGTTACATTCAATGATATCACGAATTCTCGTATATTATAAAGGAACTAATTATTAGTCTTGTTAAGCAATATGTCGAACTCTTCTAAGCAAAAGTCTTACTACAAAATGTAAAAAAAGATTTCTCATAAAACGGTGATATTGTGTATCAACGTGTGAGTTCAGTCCAAACCTCAGACTCATACTCTCACACAGAGAATTTTTTTTTTGAAGGCAACTCTATAGTGATTTATACAAACCCTTTTTAAATGATGCATAATTACAAAAATAAAAGAAGGATACCATAACAATGTAAAAGAGTTCTATTAAAAGTATTTTATATCCTTTGACGGATTACACGGGTACATACATATATAATATGTATGTATAACACATCAAACCTCCGCTCACGCAAAATCCCTTTCATTCCGTTGTTTAGCTTCGCTGAAAAATCGTGATAAAGCGACCCCTCTACCGGAATTTTGTTGTGTGTTTGTTTAACGTGCATTTAACAATATATTTTTAGAAATTACGGGTTTAGGCTCAAACGTTCTGCCTTTGCAGTCAACATGTGATCACAAAAAAACAACAGCGTGAATTTACAATGGACGTGTTATAAAGGAACTGAAATTTTAAAGCCTTTGGATGAATTGATTTCAATAAAGTATAACATATTTGTTGGCTTATGTATTTTCTCTCATATTTACTCGTCTCTTATTTATTGACAAACCAAAGAATAAAACATAAAGAAAAATACAAACGCAGTGATGAATACGTTGGTATGCCTATATGTAATCATTTTCTCATATTATGGAACCAAAATATAGCCGACAGAACACCTTCAAGTACGTGTAACATGAAGGTATATTATAATATTCCTTAGCATAAAATACAAACCTTTCATCCTGAGCGATTCGAAAGCCAGCTTACTTTCGCTCGAATTGATACAGGAACCGACAACTGCTACGCCCGGTTGGATTGGAAAGGCATTTTCTTTAATTTTACCGTCTAACATTTTATCTATACCATTATATATGAGATCTAGATATATAAATAGTTCGCCATAGTTTATCTTTACTCATAAAAATATGTTTAGTCTTCTTCCAGGCGTACTTATTAATTAAGTGTGTATTGTCCCCAATTTAGATAGCATACCATCGGTGAATTCGATTAGGCCGTCCTGCGAAAATATCGAGGGAATTTCGCCTCTACAGGGACTAGAAAAAAAATCTCATTTCCAGTAACTAGATTATCAATATTTTGGGACCAGGCGAAACTTTTCCACCGCCGGCCAAAAGTCGGGAGACAGTATTAGAAATTGCTTTTGTCTGTAGTGACGTAAAAATCGTAATAACGAACTATATTTTGGGGTATCTCACGTGCTTTAAGCAGTTTATAAATATTAAGTTGAACAATTAATTTATTTTCCGTTTCATTCATCATTCATAAGGGGTATTTTCATTTCCGTTTCATTCACATTTTCTAGAGGTAGAACTTTAAGTTGGTTAGGCACACTTTTTTAACTGGCTGCCATTTTTTCAGCTGTCAAGTTATTTTGTTTAGTTTGGTTTTGCATTTCAAAATGAATGGACTGATGCTTGAACTACGCTTCCAAATTGTGCAAATTTATTTCGAAAATGTTGGTTCTTTTAGAAAGAAGTATTTTTTATGGTCAACAAAATCGTCCATAAGAGCAATTAAATCGATTAACTATGGAACGTTTTCGCACAACGTTTAATCTAAATGACAATCACACACAAAGATGTCATACAGTGCGTACAGAAGAAATCATTGCTGCTGTAGAGAATAGCGTAGAGGGAGACGCAAATCATTTTAACTGCCACCGTGCACACGAATTGGATATGTGTCCATGCATATTTTGTGTATTTAACACCTAGATACAGAAAAAACATAAACATCACCTACGAGCCCGATGGCGCAGATGGTAGAGATTCTATCATGTGCGCCAAAGGTTAAATATTTATTTGATGATATTTGTGTTTTTTATTAAGTACTACATTTGTGATTCCTCTGTTGTCTGGCGTCGGTAACACAAGTGCTTTAAGCGACTTACCATGGAGTCAGGTTAATGTATGAGATGTTGTGGTAATTTATTGTGGGAATTTATTACTATCCACTTTTTGGAAAATTTTGCCAAAAATCTTGGTTGCGTGTTTAAATACAACTCGTGCAAGAATCAAAGCCTCAGGATCACCCAGCAAGGCGCAGATTTGACAAAATAAGATTACCGTTGATCCAAAATTTCATAAGCAAATTTTGTTTAGCGATGAAGCTCACTTTTGGTTGAATGGATACATCAACAAATAAACCTGCTGTATTTGTAATGATGATAATTCTCAAGTGTATGTTGAGATATCGTCACATCCAGGAAAACTGACTGTTTGGTTTGCTTTATGGGCTGGTGGAATAATTGGTCTGTACTTCTTTAAAACGACGCAAGCCAGAACGTATAGAGCAATGATTCCTGACTTTCCCGTTCATCAATTGAACAAACATGATGTGCAGGAGTTGTGGTTTCAACAAGACGCCGCAACATGTCACACAGCTTGTTCCATAATTGATTTATTGAAGGAATCATTTGGTGACCGCATAATATCATGTTTTAGTCCCGTAAATTAGACTTCAAGATCGTGCGATTGAAAGCCGCTTGATTATTTTCTGTGGGGATATGTGAAGTCATAAACATCCCCACAGAAAATAGTCAAGCGGCACATTGAAGGACGATTTTGTCAATATATGGCCACAAATGTTGGAAAAAGTCGTTAAAAATAGGACCTCCATATTAGACTACGTCCGAGCCAGCCGTAGCGGTCACACGTCAGAAATCATATAAAAATTAAATGCTAGAATTATTGTTATTAATTATCTTTCAAATTAAGTAAATATCATATCAATAAAAACATCGTCTTTGTTTTATTCCATTACTAAGCCCTATACCTCTAAAAAAACAGCTGACATAGTATATAGGTATATATTGTCCTTATCCCTTAAATTCCTTAAATTCCTTAGGTGAATTTTAAGCACATATCGCTTAAAACACTTGTTTTACGGACATTAGACTACATATATATCACATATATAATAATCAAATACATGTTCATACTTAAATATATTCATCATATAAATATCAGTTCTGGGAGGGGACTGAACCCACAACTCTTGGCTCAAAAGAAAGGTTCACTACCCTCTACGCCACCAGACTTATCGTACTTGTTTAAGAAGAAACAATAAGGCCCAGCCTCAAGACATGTCACATCGTTGTGTTAGTATGAGATTTGTACCTGCGACCGTCTCAACGGACGTAGCCATGCCAAAAAAGTTGAATCTTCAACATTTCTTATAGGTAAAAAATATACATTAGAGATTCAGACACCCTTCGGAAGGATTTTAGAGATGTGATGGTCCTTCGCAGACCGTATATTGAAGCCTGTTAGCGGACCCATTAAAACTTTCTCCACGACTGCGACACGGCTTTTCCGTTTTTCCGACCAGATTAACAACTTCGTCACGGAGGATTTATCTTGTTTATTTTCGAGCAAAACCACATCGCAACCATTCCTTACTCGAAATATACACAATTATAACATGTATCATGCTGATTTTGTGCTAACATAACAAAAAAACATTACAAAACAATCCAACCAATTTACATTGTGAATACAAACAAATGAAGATACGAGTAAACAAAAACGGAAACATACTCCCATCCAAATAGAATGGCGGTGGTGATAGGATCTATATTGTGCCAGGGTGTTGCACGTATTGGAAAATTGCCAAATATGCCGATTTACATTTTCCGTGCGTCCACATATCGAGGCAGGCCATTCGTGTTCACATCAACGTTTATACGTAGCATTTTTTTCTATTATTATATTGCGAGACATTTGTTAGATTTACAGGGAATTCATTGGGTTCGTGCGTTGCGTGGGTTAATGTGCATTAACGAGTAATAAAAAACGTTTTTGCTAGAATAAGATCTCATTCAATCTATCTCGTAATTATAGGATTAGGATTAGGAGCGAACTCATTAAGAGGCCTGTCGCCGTGTTCGAGATGAGTGATTCCGATAGCTTTACTTCTGAAACTTTACTCC
The DNA here is from genome assembly GCA_020976665.1 of Heortia vitessoides. Taxonomy (NCBI): domain Eukaryota; kingdom Metazoa; phylum Arthropoda; class Insecta; order Lepidoptera; family Crambidae; genus Heortia; species Heortia vitessoides. The sequence goes on along the minus strand of JACJUM010001610.1, from coordinate 15,239,511 downwards.
ATCCATTTAGGGGGCTTGCGTAATTTGGTGCGATTTCTTTAGAGCTGTCAAATGTTGTAGGTAGATTGCGAGATCTTATTGTAGCGTGTCAGTTAGTACCTACAGACGTACTTGGAAGTTTAGTAGGCGAGGGATCAGCCAGCGTGGCGTGGCCCGAGAGCTCCGTAGTCTCTCCTGCGAGCACTGCACAGAAATAACAACTTGTTACAACTTGCACTCTCTCTTGCACTTGCACTCGGCTCTACTTTTAGGTTGCCCGTAAAGTTTCTTAATTTGATCGTTATCTAGTTTATTATCATTGTTATTTGTTGTTCGATCAGTCTAAATATTATCCTGACTTTTGAATTAGATTTTTTTAGTTCTTGTTTATTGACAAATATATATATAGTCGACAAACTTACTCAGTCGACAAACAAACACAGAGTTAGAGTAACCGCAGCCCATAGAAATATTATCAGCGCATAAGGATATTTTATCAGTATAAGCCCGTAGCGCGCTTACTACCTTGTGAATTTATGTGTATTACTTGTGAAGATTTTACGTCACATTATCCATTAATTTGTCTGAGTCTCTCACCTTTTAAACCAAAACACAGCCATACACACTGCTGTTTGGCTGTAGAATTAGGTAAGAGTGAGGTACCAATGTAGATGACCTTTGCATGAGGTTCTACCTCAGGTAAATATTTGAGGTTTTCTTCTTCAAAAACAATGCACAACGTAAATCACTACTGCATATTACACAAATTTAGTAAACAGTAATAATAATCAATACTGTAAATCGAGTTAGCTTCCAAAATTTACGTAAATAGATCGGAGGATAGGAGATGTTCTTCAAACGACATTTAGAGGTTAAACTAAGTTATTTGCCCAACTTAATCCTTCTGTTCACTCCCAATTTGCATTAAAATTTGAGTAAGGCAAATTGAAATAGAACAATGCCACAGCGTCAACTAAGATGTAATGTTATTTTCGGTCGTAATTTGAAGCGAACTATCCCAGCGTGTGAATAATTAAGGAAGCTATAAGTCTGTACACATAGTCGTATAACTTTCCAAAGAATCCAGAACGCGAAACTTGCAGGCAGACGGGAAGAATTCCTAAGCAGTGAGACAAAGTTAACACTGTTACCACCCGAAGTTCCCACTTGTCTCATTTAGAGTTTGGCAGACGCAAATTAAGGCTTGTGAGTGAGTACTTATATTTAGATATCTTATTTTATTTACAGATTTACTTCGTGAGATACCAGAACCGGTAGATGATCCTATATCCATTGGAAAGCCTACTGCTATCGCTCCTGCCCGAAAATCCTCCTTTCTGCGAGACTTGGATCCAGTTAATCTCCCACGGTTAAAGGATGACCTAATTCAGACATTAGATTGTTTCATTTTGCACCGATTGCTGCTCGCAACGCTCGCGCCCACCGGTCTCGCGATGTGGAAGCGTATGTGCCAGAGGTTGGCATTCGTTGTTTGGATTGGCCGGCTTGAAGTACCGATCTCAATTCTATAGAGCATGTCTGAGACGTTCTGATACGATGCGTGAAATCAGTACAACCGGCTCCGTAGACCATCAGAGAGCTGAAGAATGTGATTAACGCGAAGTGGGATATTCTAGCTAGCATACCCAGACGAATTCAAGCTGTGATTTCAGCTAGAGGGGGTCACACTCGATACTAAACATTTATCTTCTTTTACTTTATTAAAGAAAAAACAAACAAAAATCTTTGTTAACTTTTACTTCACGAGCATATGCACTACTAGCGAGCATACACTGCTAGTGAACTTTAGCATTAAAACCCATTAATTTTATCAAAATTTTATGATAATACTGACGAAAACGATTATTTGCTTATTAATTTACAAAATTGTGAAAGTAAAACTATCTATAATTATCAAACAAACCAATGGTAATATTTGAAATGGTTCATTGCTTAGGTGCCCGTTTTCGTTTTTTTGCAAATGAGTGTATTGCAAATTAGCAGCAACGAAGACCAACAGGCCTAACTTTGGTTTTCAGAAGGCTTGCGCAAATTTTCCCACCCCATTGAACTCGTTTTTGCGGCGAAATATTTACACACATCAAACTTTACAGGCAAACGAAGTAGCGGGCGATCACTAACTATACGACTTCGACTCGTTTTTTTGCTTTAATCTTACAGACGAAATTTTAATGCCCCTTATCATCATATAAGCCATTTGGAAGTCCACTGCTGAACATAGGCCTCCCAGAGATTTTGACTATTATTGCCGCGCGGGCAAGCGTGTTGGTAATCGCAAAGCGCAGCTTTCGCGAATGGGATGCTGCTGCCCATCCTCACTCTGTGCATATAACACCATCTGTCAGTTCAGTCTCCTCTTACGACACCCGATACAGAGGGAGGTATTATTCTACTCTACCGGAACCACGCGGCAAAGTAGTATAAACGAAATGACAAACATTTGTTATTCTATTCGAGTCGGAGTTTTAATATGGAAGAAGGGAAAGCACAGTAGTTCCATAGATTATTGTATGACTAAACTTCGTTTGGGCGCGCCCGAGACGCGCCAAAAATTGCCGTCGAAAATAACTTCGCATTTCTACGTCTAGCGAGGAGATTTATTTAATCCTTTTTCGTTTGCACAAATTCTACGCTGTTTCTCTTTTGGATTTAAATTTATAATATCTGTTTATGTTTTTAAAGGTTGAAAATTATGTATGTCGCAAGGTTAGTAACTTTTGGTATCGCGCTGAAAGCAGGCCGCAAACCGGTGCTCTTGGAAATCTCTTAGGCCTTCCCAAGATATATAGATTAGGTAGATTTCCAATAGTTCCCTATGCCTAGCAGTAGACCTGAAAAGTCTGAAATGATAATGAAAACAGTCTCAGTGGTAGCCTTCACACGTTTGCGATATCACAAATTTGTTGTCATCATCATCTCCATAGCAGCCCTGAAATGTCCACTGCTGGATATCATTACACCAGCAATTAAAAGTCCACTGTTGGACATAGGCCTCCCAAAAAACGGGGTTAGTTTCCCATTATTGCCGCGCTGGCCAAGCGTGTTCGCAATCGTTGAACGCAGCTTTCGTGGCGGGGAAGCAACTACCCATCCCCGCCCTGTACATTTGAGTTGACCTTTTTTTCATGGATATGCTGCCATCTGTCGGGTCTGGTACCTTGGTTGCACCTGGCGACCCCTGGTACAGGGGGAGGTACTATTCTACTCTGCCGGTACCTCACGGCTAGCTGGATATAGGCCTCCTCGAAAAGTAAGTATTTGCCCATAATTGCCGCGATGTTCCATGCTGCTACCCATTCCTGCACAGTTGCATTTGACCTACACTGCTTCGAATGGATATACCGCCATCTGTCGGTTCCGGTACCTCAGTCGCTCTTACGACACCTGGTATAGGGGGAGGTAGTATGTTACTCTGCCGATACTACAAGGCCTAATTCGTTGTATTATATGTACAATGTTATATAATATGATATATGTCTAATATTATCATTAAAATTTTATTTTCTACTGATACACATTCCTTTCGAGTAAGAGAATTATGTAAGAAGATAGAAGATCTAAGATAAAATTAATGACTATTGTCCATGATATTAAGTTATAACCCCGAACCCGTAACTGTATTATATAATGCTCACCCAATTATCTCTGACATAATATTATAGTTTATGGATATATCATGTATCATGCTTGTACTAACTGATAAATAGTGCCTAGATACATACATATGGTTATATATATTAGTATGAATGTACAACGCCAGGATGTGTGGCTTCCGGGGCGAGATACACGTAACTTTGAAGCCGTGCCCGGATGTGCGGACGGCTGGCTTTGCCGTCTATGACGTTGTATTAAACATATACTCGCACAAAACTACGTGTGTATATATAGACACTGAAATGTAGCGTAATTTCCAGATCAAGTTGTTGATATGTATTTTGATCGGGGTTTGTCTGTTAATTTAACAAGAAAGAGGTGGGATACCGTCGAAGTAGAATAGTACCTCCCTGTGTTCCAGGTGTCGTAAGAGGCGGCTGTGGTGCCGGATTAATTGATTTTTCGGTTAATTGATTGAGGCTAAAAAGTTTAGATATCAATTAGTTAACTTTAACATAATAATTATTTGTATTTGTTCTATGTCTGGGTGTTAAATATATCTATATAAGTATTACATTTATGATTCGATGAGCTACTTATCTCGGAGTCAGGTCATTTTGTGAGATGTTGAGTGAATTTATTTAAATTTATTTTTATTTATTTAATATCCAGACACCGAACAAACACATATATTCATCATATAAACGATTGTCACAAGTAGTTAACTACAACTACCTGTGGCGTATAAGATATGGACACTAACGAATACTCCCATAGGGCCCGTTAATGTCTGCACTTCACGGGTAGACTTGCTTGTTTACATAAACGTATTTATCAAGTTACAAGGGATAATAAAAAGAAATCGCTAAAATAGATTTTCTTGGAGCAATGGGATTCTGACTAGGTAGAAACTTTTACCAAATATCGTATAAGGCGATTGAGGTCTATAACCAATAGCTGGCGACATTAATCTGAAACAGTGTTGCTCAAATGCAACAGAGTACGATAGCGCAGCAACGTGCAGCAAGCTAGTACAGTAATCTTGGACTTGAAGTAGACAACAAACAAAGGTCGTCTATATTGGTACCTCACTCTCTCTTATTTTTTACCGCCATATAGCAGTGTTCGCATTGTTGTCTTCCGGTTTGAAGGGTGGGATGAGCAGGGAATTGACTTGTCTTCGAATCTCAAGATTGGCAATGGTCCTGATCAAATATAAAAAAAGCTTGTTTTGACCAGAAAGCAAGTCGATATTCAGAATATAGTTTTAATAAGCCATCGGTTATATTCCCTGGCTCACAATAGCGGAGCAATAGTGAGGTAGTTGTGCAAATTGTTGGCTATTGTTGGCCGGGACTAATCTTGCCGCGATTGGAGTTTGCCAGCGGGGAAACCTTCCCTGTATTGTTCAATTTTCATATCAACTTTCCGCCTTCTGAATGCTTGTTGGTGAAACTACTTCAACTAAATGGTAACTGTTTGACCAATGTATAATAAACGTGCTCGATGGAATGCTGGGAATATATGCTGAATATTTTTTCTGTGTCTGGGTGTTAAATAGGTGTATATATAAATTAAGCGACTTGACACGGTATCAGACCAATGTATGAGATGTTGTGCTGATTATTATTTTTATATACCCGTAGCGTGCTGAAGAATAGTACCCAGTACCTGAGACAACTGAGATACCCGGATCGATAGATGGCACCCGAAACAGCGTAGCTCAAATGAAACAGGGCAAGGATGGGTAGCAGAATTCCCATCACGAAGCTACGCTTTGCGATTTCCATTACGTCTGTCCAGCACGACAGTTATGACGGGCGATGGCGCAGATGGTAGATCCCACCTTGGATGGTAGATTTTTGAAATATCATACCCTAAGCGTGCAAAGTTAGTACGAAACGTTGCCGTTTTTAAAGTTATTCGAATGAAATTCAGTATAAATGTTTTTTTTAGAATGCCAAAAACACGTGTATTTAAATTATCCCTAAAGGGAATAAAAGGGGGATGCAAAGGTAGTATTAAAGTTCTGCAACTTGCAACAATTCAGGTGAAACCGCAGGGCGCTGCTAGTCTTGTGTAGGCTTCCCATATGGCTTACATAACTACAAGGATAGTCGAATAAAAAACCTTCTCTGCGTCCATTTTACCAAACAAGATAAACTGGAAATACTACAGAACGAATTTTACCTCACTTTTAATTTGCAAATGGTACATTTTCGTTGGTGTAAATTTGCTGTGACATGATGACATTATTTGAAGACGTTAGAATAATCTTATGTACGCATTAATCTATGCAAAGTACGGCAAGTCATTAGTTGTACTAATTAGCCTAACAATTTAGGAACATATGACGTAACATTTCCTAGGCTCACGTTTGATTCATAAAAAATAAAAATTTATGAGACATAAAGGAAATAAACTTTGATGCCGTATCAATATACTGTTACATAAACGAGTTCAGGTAGCTCGCATCGTTGAACGTGAGGTGACAGCCGCCTGCCACCAATGTAGAGGGCCAGAAGACACGGCCTAGCATACATGGTCAGTATGACCAGCCTGGTTGGAACTGCGTGCCCTGCTTGTAAAGGTACTGGGATCGAGTAAATTGTCCCTCGATTCAGTGATCGGCGCCATAGCTAGCAGCAGGACAGCATGGGACTCCGTAAACTCATTTTGCACAGCAGTGATGAGCCGCAACGAGGCTGATGAACGCGCCAGAGCGGCTGATTCTGAGACCGACCCCAGGCATAGATGACGTCACGGGCAAATAAGAGCAGCGCACCTGCGCTCAATACACTCCTAAGAACCTCTAAAAAGTGTATTCAGCCTACAAAAGGCACAGATGCGTGCATACCCTCCAAGGATTACCAAGGCTTTGAGGCCGTGAAAGGGTCCGCTACAGACTGGGTACTGTGATGACATGTTACGCAGCTCCAGGCGCCCAGTACAAATTGCAGTGCAATTGCTAAGCAGTGGCAGGCTTTGGTTGTACAGCCGGAGAGTCCGTCGCAGCCAGTACTTGAAAATTTCCGCGCTCACAAAAAAAAGATAGCTCGCATCGTACACATCCGAGCATCTGACAGGATCATTCAAAGTTGGCCACACTATTGGCCCAAAGTTAGCGTATATTACCCCAACACGTCTAACTGTCCCGAACTGTAACAAACCGAATAAAACACAACACTCGTAATTGACCTTGCGCCTAATTACCCCACTATCATACCAAAAACAACTTTAGAGCTTCCACACAAAGCCGATTTTAAGTGTAACACGGAAAAGCCTCTCGCAAAAGTATCTAAGTTTATGATGAATGACTTTTTCTATTATTAAAGCCAGAACTTTATTCGAGATGTAATTAATTGCTAAGTACTAAGCTTTTAGCGGAGAAGTTGTACGTTTGCCGGTATCAATGCAATTCAATTAAAGATAGCTGACTTAAATTAAATTAAATTTTCACTTCTCTGATTCTGTTCAAATAGTTTTCAATTTACAAGACGTAACTTTGTGAAGCAATCAACGCGGTTAGGTCTTCTACCCTCCTATAGGTTGCTTAATGCCACTTGTAATTTTAGACAATTCTTTAAAAGCAAAAAATTTAAATAGAAATATTTGTAAATCAACAGCAAGTCAATTATTCAAAAAACGCAAATACTGACATCTTAATCGAATTAAGTGGTGATTAATAGGTCATTCTGTATTCTGTATGCAAACAAACAGAACGAGTCTAAATAAAACAAGACATGAACGTGAAAAAAAAATTATTGTCTATGCCCATACAAATTTTTAACAAAAGAGTTTAAACTATTAGGCAATCTTAACAAATAGTGGCAAAATAGTAGATTTTCCGTAATAATACGCCATGCTAATATTATAAATGCGAAGGTGTGCGACTTTATACTTTTTTGACGACGTAGCAGCTGAATGTCCTTAGGTTGCCTATCCCCGCTCTTTTTGACAAAACGGAAAGAAAGGATAAACTTGAAGCCTAAGAAGACGCTATATTATTTGCGCACAGAGCCATGTATAACTTGGGCTGTCAACATAACGTCTATTCGTGTGTGTTAACATTATCCGGTCCAATGTCTGCTGAACTATTGTGCGGGCTCGGTACAGCATCGCGTTACATGTCATGTCATCAACCATTACTTACTGTCATGTCGGTTGATTGATTACCAGAGAATCTATCTAATATAATAGCAAAATCTTATTGCAAACGAATTAGAACATTCCCTACAGTATGTTGCTGAACGGAATACATTCCTTAGCACTCAACGTACGAAGTGATTTTTTTACTTATTTAAACAATATAGTAGTTCTTATAAAAATATATTTTAGAAAGGTTTTTTGTTAGTCGAGCTGGACTGCAGAACTACAGTTTTAATATATTACAGTTTCATATCATCTTTGTTAAGCTTGAGAACGGATTGCCTTAAGGTAATCGATACGTCGATATAAAATGTAACAAATTTGATATTATTACGTTTAAAGGTATATATCTAATAAATTAATTAATTATATCTAAACAAGTAAATGAAACCAAAGTTTCTGTTTGCAATGTCAAAATTATATATTTTTTGGTAAATGTAAAATAACAACACAATAATAAAAAAATCAACAGAAAAGGTTTAAAATCTCATAATACGGCCCCGAAATTGCAATCCTATCCTATTACAATAATTACTTTCAGGACAATTTCAAAGGTTTAGCCCTTGATATTTCGTCTGATATTTTGGCTTTGGATCTAGCGACAAAACGTCATTTGTTAAACGTCAAGCTGTCCTCCCGCGGGCGGAGACCACCGCAGATACCTCCAACGATAAACGGTTTGACATCACGCCAAGTTATAGCTAAGTTGTGTTATAACTATCCGTGGATTGATGCCAGAGTAGAATAGTGCTTATTCATGCTCCAGGTGGTGTAACAGGTGTCTATGTTACCCGAACCGATAGATGGCAGTGTTTAACTTGTGAAACAGCGAAGTTATACAATGCAATTTTCACTAACTAATATTATAGTGATTATGGATAAAACTCCTCCAAGGAATCTCGCAAGGGATGAGCAGTAGCATTCTAGTCGCGCATGCTCTGCGAGTGCTTTCACAACTGTCCAGTGTAGCATTTATGGGGAAATTTCTACTTTTAAGAAGGCCTAGGATTGGCAATGGCGCTTGATGCCAGCTGTTATGATGATGATGATGGTGATGACGTAAGAGTGAATGTTAACGCGATAGTGCTTTAATCTTCCTATTAGACCAATTCCTATTAGACGTTTATACTTGTTGACCAATCCAGTAAGACGAAGAAATTTTAGAATAAAGACCAACTTATAACCTTAATCGTATGCTCAATAATCAATATTTTCGACTTGGCCGTTTAATTCACTGTTTTCATCTGGAAAGAGTAAGACTAGGGTAAACCAACACATATATCGAATTAAATTCAATATTTATGACGTATTTGAGGGGCCTGATGGTGCAGATAATAGTGATCCTGTATTGTGTATAAAAGGTCGTGGCATCGATCCCCGTCCAAAACTAATTTTTGTGTCTGGGTGTTATTACCATACAATTAAGTATTATTTCTATAATTTCTTTGATGTCTGATATCAATAACACAAGTGTTTTAAGCTCTTTATCTCGAAATTAGGTCAACGTATGAGATATTGTGTGCATTTATTATTATTATTATTTTAGCTGAAATATTAGAGTGCTTTAGAGCCGCTAAATTTGAATACTCCTAGCTTGAATTATTTCTTTTTTTATATATTCCACATTCCAATTTAACTATTTATTCCACACAAACACATATTTCTAGTCGCATCCGTCACATCATTCATAAGTCTCAGAAACATTTTTTAATTCGTTAAATAAGTCAGTTTTCATTAAACAATTATCTTTCCCGGGGCCATTTGTAGAATTCGCAAAATCTGAGCAATATTAATAATAAACTCGAATTTTAAATACCTATCGCACTGTACGTCATTTACACTGATGTATTTAATTTTCTATCAGCGCCTCATTAAGGCGTTTTGCGGTAACGTGAATTTAGATTAGTGTGCTTCAGTGGGAATTAATTTTGATTCGATCCCCGCCACACCTGAAATTTGGGCACGTTACATTTTCGTCATCTCTTATGATGAATTTTAAATATATTCATCATTATCATACCCTTAAAGAAAGGTAGAATTTAATCATAATTGCCACGCTGGGCAACCGTGGGGGCAATCACAGAGCGTAACTTCGTGACAGGAATTCTGCCCATCTCCGCCCTGCTGCACTTGAGCTGCTGCTGCTTTGGATGGATCTATCGCCATCTGTCATTTCCGGTAGCTTAGTCGCATCCAACGGCAACTGGGGGAGATACTATTCTACTTTGCCGGTACTATACGGACCATATTATATTTAAGTTTATTTATTTATTGCAGTAACGTAATGTCAAATATAAAATAGTACCTCACTTTATACCAGATGTCGTAAGAGGCGACTGAGCCGCAGAGACCGAGGGATAGCGGAACGGTTAGCTATTGCAAGGAAGCTTGCTAAAATTTCCTAACATTATAAAATTTTATTGGCGTAGGCCCTACAAATGGTATAGTATGGAGATCTCATAACAAAACGTGCCTTGCGGCTACTGTTCCGTTTTCGTAAACGGTTGCCGCAAGATTACCGAAACGTCGAACTAAGAATGTAAAAATTGCGTCTTTTTTATATGTAACAAAAAAACAGTTGAATTAAAAAACCTCCTTTTGAAGTCGGTTAAAAAGTTAAATAAACTGTGTTTAAAAGCGGTTTATAAAGAGAACTTATATCCAGAAGTGGCCGTATTTCGAATGACGTAATACATATTAGGATCTCAAAACTGTTCGGTTAAATATTCATCGGTGTGCTTTGTAAAAAAAGAGATGGGTCAGGCAGTAGGTAACTTCGTTAATAAAATAATACTGGGCATTCTTAATGTTCTAACCTTTCATACCGTATTAGATGACAGGCAGGCAGTAACGCAGAATAATTTACAGTTTTTTTTTATTTATGAACAAAAGCACAACAGCATTGAAGATATATTTAGTACCAAATTACGTTAAGAGATGGCGCTGTATTATATAATGGCGCGCATATACGTAGGACACGGCTAGCGACTCTTTAATCGGATCAAAAAGACATTGAACTAATTTACTGAGCTTGAAACCGTGTGTTCTACATTTCAAAGCAGATATTACCAATATATAGCTAATATGTGCTTAGGAGAACCACAATCAACGAGCAAGCCGGTTGTACCGGATATGCCGCCATCTTGATTGTAGGACGTACGTGCGGATATTGGAGTTGTGCGCCGTTGTGTAATTGCCTAGATATTGCTTCCACAATCCGCAGACGTACTCAAAATCAACATAAGGCAAACTTATTAATTATTGTGTGTCCATATTATAAACTAAGAAGTGACTAGTCCGATAAGAGTTTACGTTGATACTTTTACTCTGGCAATTGAAAATGTCTGTAAAACATTATTTTTGATATTTTTAATTGATTTCGTAATTTATTATTCAACAGCAAGCCATGTAGTTCATAAGCGTACGTTTCATATTGCTTCTCGCGTGATACATCATCATCATCATTGCAGCCGTAGTACAACCACTGCTGGCTAAAAGCTTCCCGAAAAAGGGGGAATTATTTCATTAATTCCCTCAATGAGCAGGCGTCGCAATAGGAATGCTGCTGCCTATCCCTTCTCAGTGAATTGAGCCGTGCTAAAGGCAACTAGTACTCTCTGCAGGTACACAACGGCGCGTTAATTAGGATGAAATATAACTGTTTTGGTTACTAATAAACAATTAATTAGGCTCAAAAGTAATTTATTAAAGATAATAATAGGTTTACAATTTAAAGAATTATTCACACGTCAAATTAAAAAAAAAATGGCAGATCGTAGCGGGAAAACTAGGGATGTGTATACGATCAATTGAAAGTAAGGATGTGAATTGTTAGTTGATATTCTCCCGGCTAACATTGAGTATTTTTTATATTACTAAGTCTGCTAACATACAGTTGGCGTGATGGGGAGCTTTGCCACAGCCTCGTGGCTGTGATGACACACGCTCGTGTCATCACAGCCACTTTACCAGCGCGTCGCAAACCTGTTAGCCTGAAGATATTATACTAATTAATTTAATTGCCATTCTCATTGACATTCTAACAGAAAAACAAAAACTCTGATGTTTAGTGTTAAATATCGATTAGAGTGAGGCACCAACACAGACGACCTGTGTATATGGTCTACTACGATAACAAATGTTTCTTAAGGGGAATATTTACTCTTCACTGATTTTTTACATTTTAAAGGCAGTATTAGAAAGTATTCAATAAGGATGTTTCAAAGCGAACGAAACAACTAGCTGTCGGATGCATTGCCATCTTTCTCATACAGGATATTAAAGCCGCTGCGATATTCTCTCCCAGGATGTTGCATACATTTCTATAACGTTGAAGAGGAACTTTTACAAAATTGTTATAATAAAATAACTTTCCCAACGGCTTAAAAACGCTGTTTATTTAACTTTCTACATTTTTTGCTCGACCGTTTGGTTACCTACCTTGCGACATCCGTTCTCAAGATTAAAGCAAGCAAAATAACGAAAAAAAAGTAGTTTTACTATGAGTTATGTATGCTATTGAGGCGTTAGAAAAAAATTATGCTGCAATAACAAAGTATGTATTGTTTTATATACTATTTTAATTAATATAAAATAAATAACTTTATAAAGTACATAAAATTAAAATGTAATATTTTAATTTTATTCGCTCATGCACTCTCGCAAATATATATACACACAAACACGTTTACATATCCTACTAAAACACTGAAACATATGCAATTATTTATTATGCTCATATTTAATAAAAAAAAAATTAGCACCGTTTTTTATTATAACCATAGCGACCTGCCACGGCTTCAGGGACAACTGTGTGTGTTTGGTAAGTCAGTGTGTATGTGTGAGTCGGTGTGTATGTGTCTGTGAATAAGAAGGATTATTGTAATGAAAGGTATTCCGTATCGTTGCAGCTTAAATCTAATAGCCAGCTTTCTAATACGTGCTTTTTGCGAGTAGGATGGTTTTGTATGTAGCAGCACCGCCCCAGACGATAACGCAGTATAAAAGAATTGACTGGCAAATTGCTTTATAGACCATTGTAAGCGGATTTACAGGCGGAGTTTCTCAAATTTTTCATTACAATTATAGATGTTGGTCAATGACTACTCCAAAATATTTATTTAAGAGTGAAGTCAATTGGAAGGCAACTGTAGGGAGCAGATAACTGATTTATAACTTTACAAGTATATAACCTCAAGCAAGCCTATAAAACACAACCGCTGAAGTGCGCGTTTTGTGAAATACTACGTATTTGGTCTTGCTTACGTTTAATGTGAGCAGGTTATTTTCTTTTCCTCTTACCATTCCCTTTTCGGCTTGTGCGTAAGTTTCATTTCAGTTTGATCCCTGGAAAATTAGCACCGTGTCATCAGCATAACAGATTGCATCGAGGTAATCGCTGCTATTGTTGTCGCTGCCGTAGATCGCAAGTATATTTGAAATAGAGTAGGCCCGTGGATGCTGCCCTGCGGTAAACTGAATTCAATAGATAGTTTATCGCTTAAAACAGAACCAAGCCGAGTACTGGACTTTTTGCAATTTGGTAGTTGAACCACTCTAATGCTATTCCTCTAATTTCACATTAATTGATTTTTTCAATAAGAATGGGCATAGACACTGTATCTGAAAGCTTTTGCTAGATGAACACACCGATACAGCTTTTGTTTTGATCTACTGCAGTAGAAACAATTTACCACCTGAAGCCTAAGCTTAAGAGGCTAACCTCTTACGTTGATCTGCCGTATAAAGCCATACTACCTTTCCGGAATATTAGAATTGCCCTTCAAATACATCATCAACCGTTGATTAACTAATTTTTCTAAGAGCTTGGACAATATTGAAAGTAGAGAAATTGGTTTATAGTTAGAGATTTTCAGTTTTACTTCCACTTTTGTATACAGGCGTTTTGTACTATTGCTGTCTTCCAAATATCGGTGAACATTCCTGATGACAGAATAACGTTGAATACGTGTGTGAGAGAGCATTGAGAGAGTGAGCATTATATATTTTATATGCTTCAATAGTAGCGGTCTGTCTGCATCTATTAATTTCAGGAGAGCTATCCGGCTTCTATCACATATGAGATTACAAACTTGGCTTTCATCTGTTGGAGGCATGAAGACTGACGTTTAGTTTAGAAAGTTTAATACTGACGGACATATCTTTGTGTTTGCTGCCAATGATTCTTGAGTAACCGAAAGTTTTCCAAGGAGTAACTATCCAGTACACTTCCAACTCCAGTAAAGTATGTGTTGCAGTGATTTAATATATAGTATGAAAATACTTTATAGTAAAAAAAACAACACGGCAACCGGACGCGCGGCCATCTTGTACAGGCTATTGGAGACGCGCAGTAATTGCGCGATATTGCTACCACTTGTTCACGCGACTGTACATAAATCTGTACTGTCGGCGTCCTGTAGGAACAATTAAGGCCTTTATTGCGAATTGGTTTTGTTGTTTCCATTCGGTTTCAATTCATTAATTACTACTGCAATACTAATTCAAGAGTTTAGAACCAAACAAAGTGGATACGAGGCACGAATAAATCCTTTTTCACTTAATTTGGTATGAGAGTCATCATTGAAATTAGCCATTGGACGTCAACAAGTGGACCTACCCATGGTCTACCCAAGAGGGGTTTTAACTCATAATTGACACTCACAGATCCTTCTAGTTGCAAACAAAGTTGTAGCTCATTGCTGCTTACACGAGCTACAAGCTAATAAACTGCGCTTTTTCGGTTCAATGTTGTCTGAGCCCTCAATCGACGCCTAGTATAGAGGGAGGGACTGTTCTATTCAGCATTGATAACTTACAGTATCAATGTATCTATAATGAAGATCAAGATGATTTTATCAGCAGTTAAAAAATACACCTTTGTCATTATTATGGCAATAAAGAAGTTCTACATTCAACAATTAAAAGCAAATTACATTGAGTGCAAAATATTGTACACCAGAAACGTCACTATAGAAAGAGAAGCCAATTTAAATTATGCCGTACAATTGGCGGCTTTAGTGCATACGGAAATAACTTTTAGGCACATATTGGACCAAAATAAAATTCAGGTACACTATACAATTTATTCGTTTGTTGACCTTCTTTTGGTCATTTCCTATTGACCTTATGAGATAATTTAAAAAAGCTCAGCGAGTTATGGTTCGAAATCTTTTTGCGCGATCGAATCCGGAATGAGAAGATTCATAAAAGATCATAAGTTATTTTTATTACGACCTTTGGATTAGCTTGTTGTAGTGGCAGTCGACAGGGCCCTCAGTACGCAGAACAAATGGCCAATAAAGCTGTATGGTTCTAGAATGTAACCCACGTAAGTAAGCAAACGCAACGTAGGACGCCTACCCACAGGGTGGACAGACGATATTATTTAAACTGAAAGATCACGCTGACGTAGCCCGCATACAACAGGTCCTTTTGGAGATTACTTGGGGAGGCCTTACAGACAATTTACATTAATTAAAGCAAGTAAATTATTAGAATAGAAATCATTTGACGACAAACAACGTAAATAGTATTTTAGCAACAGCCACATTTATATATATATATATAATATTTTAACGAAAGAACTTCTTGAGAATTTTTTTAAGAAAAAGAAGAATGCAACACAAGATGCTGCATTATGTGACTGTTAGATATTAACAGAAACATTCATATTCCTTGTTTATATATATATATATATATTTATCACCTTTTATATATATATATATATATTTGCACCTGCTATCGTTGCAAACTTGTGTAATTTCGTATCCCGAAATATTATTTCAAACATTCTCGTGAAGAGAAGAAAAAATGTTATTGGATACTTTTTATTATTTTCTCTACAAAGAGACAGGCCCTTATTTTATGCGCCAAGTGTCGTAGTGGAGGGGGGACATAGGACAAACATTTATTGTGTTTTTTCTGTGTCTGAGTGTTAAAAGTATGTATTAAAGCACTCTATTTGTGATTCCTCTGTTGTCTAACGTGCGTAACACACATTCTTTCGGCGACTTATCACGGACACGGACGAATTGACCAATGTATGAGATGTTGTGGGAATTGATTTATTTTTTATTACCTTAGGATCAAGTCAATGAATGAGATGTGGTGTGAATTTATTATTATTAATAGTTATATACTAGAAAGGTGAAACTAAAATTTTGAAAAGGAATAATATCGCAAGTCAAAGTCAAGGAGTAGTCAAGGGAGTTCAAAGAAAGAGAGCAGTAGATTTTTTTCCTAACGAGCCTGTTTGTTGTTTTTCTTGTTTTCCGGACCTAACGCTGGACTACTCAGACATCAATTCCAGCACCACCGGAGGAAACAGTGAGGCCGCTCATTAATAAGCGACCTGCGGGATCGATCTTGATTGCCCTTGGGCGCCTCTGAATCTCGACTTAGGTTCGGGTGGCCATCGTGGGAGCCTAATAGTGGCCAGTCTTTAATGAGCGACCTAACCTGCAAAGGCAAATACCTTAGCTTAAGTTGAGATGGTAATTAGGGGACAGATTGAGCCTAGACGCATACAAATACTATTCTTAGTACATTATACCGCACTTGGCGTTAGCGTGTTGTCCCTGCGGAGGCCCGGAGCACGTATGTACAAACGCATAAGGAAAGGTCACTTAAACGGTTTTTTTTTATTAGACCAGGCTAAATAACAAGTATACCGACCGATACGAGTATACCGATTGATAAAAAGCGTCACCGTAACCTGAAGTCGTCCGTCATATCACAAAGATATCACTAGCGCGTTCCCAAACTTGTGACCTGAAGATATTATGTCATATTACCCAGTAGCTTAACTACCTCTCTCATTCTTCAATTCGGAACAGCAATGTGAACACTGGTTTTTGACGATATAAATAGGTTTAAGAGAGGTACCAAACGCAGACGACCTTTGAATGATGTCTATCCCATGTTTGTCCCATATAACAAAAACTCCTTGAAAAATCAGGTACAGTTCCTTTGCAGCTTTTATTTAGGAAAAAGACGGAATTATATGTCATCGTAATGAATCGGCATTATCACCTATTTATTTATTGTATTGATCCCTTATCAAAATAAAATTGAACTAATATCATTTTTTTTAATAACTGTTAGGTACGTTTAAATTATTTCGGATTTTAAGCCTATGTATACTGTAGGTTAATTTAACGAGCCACTAGAAATTATATATTGATGCCAGTCGACACATCCCGGGATCGTTTCAGGAGTTGCGATACGAGCTCCGTTATCACGCTCCCGGAGTGATAAATTGGCCGGCTCGAATACGACCGCTGATATGCGAAACTAATGTCGCAAACTAATAAATCGGGTATCGGCTGTCGGAGATTTTTGCCTGTAACATGTGTATCAATTTGTAATTTGGCTTACGTAGAAACCGCTATCTAGTTTTTTTTTTTATTTATTCAATATATGGATATTGAATTATTAAAAAATTATTCAAGTAACTAAATATTATCGAAATATACAGCGAATAAAGTATTCTATGTAAGTAAACACATAATGGGACTGAGACTGTTTAAAATATCCGTTACATACATTTAAGTATTAATAATACATAATTTTAGTTAAATAAAAACTAAATTTATTTCAGCGGTAGAACGTCCCTTATCGGACATAGATCTCCCAAAAGATTTCCAACAGGACCGATTGTATGCGGCCAGCATCCAGCGCGATGCTAACATCCGAATACATCGACTTTTTATTAAAACCTTTTTTGTTTTTTTCAGAAATATTCATTGATCAGCAAACATAGTTCCGGTGCACTTAAAGTTATTTTTATATTAGACATTTTCACGTGAAAACGCTCAAAGCTCAAGTAAATAATAATATTTAATAATAAAAAAAGAAAGATGACACTACTTTTTTATGATTTCAAAAAGTAATGTTATAATTAGTAGCAAACGCGTAAGGTCACAAAATATAAGCTAATGGGAGTTAACAATGCACTCACATATAATATTTGTATAAACACATACTCACTGCACATAAACAAGCAAAGCTTTTAACAAAAGCTGATTAATATAATAAATTATAGTTGATTGAACGTGAAAGGTTTATTGAGTTAACTAGGCTCGCTAACCACGTTTCCGCTACAATCATAATTATGTTACAGCACGGCTCACATATTTACACTTTATTTATTTACTGTTTTAAGACGGGCCTGATGGCGCATATTTTAGCGATCTCAGCTTGTGCGGTAAATGTCGTGTGTTCGAATTCCACTCTGTACAAATATTTATGTTAAGATATTTGTGTTGGTTCTGTGTCTGGATGTTAATTATATAATGTATTTAGCAGTATTATCTGTCACTTTGATTTTGCTTTTTGATTCTGTCACTTTCCTTGTTCTGTAACTTTATCTTTTATATGTATTTGAATGTATGTGTAATATAAGTATATATGTATGTTTATTATTATGTATGTATGTACTAAATGCACTTCCACCAGCTTTAACATTATTTCTATCCAAAGGTTGCCTTTAAGAAATTGCATTTAGCGATAAGGCCGCCTCTTGAACCTGCTATTCCATGTTTTTGTGATGTTCTTGTGTTGTTTTCAGTGGTGTACAATAAAGAGTATATTGTTATTATTATTATTATATTTCTTATTCCTCTCTAGTCTGATATTGGTAACATAAGTGCATTAAACGACATATCTCGAAGTCAGCTCCATGTATGAGGTGTTATGTGAATTTATTATTATTACTGGCCAGGAGGGAACAAGTAGAATAAAAACTATCCACCATATATCTAATGGACAAATGTCGGTATACCCGTAATCAGGATGGTCGTCAGGATAATCAGAACCCCGTCGTTAGGTTACTCTTAGCAATTGACACCACGCTTGCTTGCGTGACATCTATGTGCAATAAATATCAAAACTGATAAAAACTAGTTGGACCAACACTATAATATATAATCATTTAATAACAGGTACTATTGAAAATCACGTGGGATTGTCCCATAGTTAATATGTCGATGAAGCCACTTCTTCAAATCTTCTTAATTTTTTGCAGTAACCAGAAGTTTCATAGCGCTTCGAGATTTTGATTAGATTATAGAGCTTCATCAACTATGTAAAAGACCATGGGTAAATATTTTGGTAAGAATAAAAAATGATGTTATTAAGTCTCCAAACGCGTATATTTCTTTTATTTAACTGTAATCAAAGATGTATCGCCTATTTTAAATGAAAAGAGGAACATGCACAGAAACTAAAATAGAAGTAGTAGATTATAATATATCATAATAACTATTTTGATATATTTATCAAATGTGTACTGTTGACGCTGGCAATATTATTGTTGTGTTTCAGTTTTCCAATTCCCGCTTTTAGTGTTACAATAATAAAATGGGAAATTGAAGCTGAATCCGATTGTAAACCATTTAGTGTATTGTTTGGCTATCTCTGAATATTTCAGTTCTATCGAACATGATATTCTCATTATCACATGTTCAATTCAATAAAACTGAACTGAACACACATCAAAAATTATAGTATTTACACTATGTAGGCGGATATTATTCAAATATTTGACGGGCCCAATGATAGATAGTAGTGATTTTTGTGTAGTTTGTAGTAACCCATCCAGAGTAAATATTTATATGATGAGTTTTGTATATGTTCTTTGTCTGGGCGGTAAATATATGTATTTAATTAGTATATTTGTAATACATAAGTCAGGACAATGTATGAGATGCTGTGGTATTTTATTATATATTATTGTATGTTTTTTTGGCGCTGAGACTGCACGCACTCGCCGGTAAGTGCCGAGTTATGTTATGCTCTAGGTCTTTAGTGAGTGTGTGAGTAGCGTTTATAGAAGTGAAGTATCGGAGAAGAACAAATGTTTTTTCTCTTTTATATATATAAAATATAAATACGTGAGTACGTATAAGCACGTACGTAAATACAAATTGGGCACAGGAGCAACAGACAGAAAATATGTATCATTTTTGCTTAACATCAGTGTGTTGGATCTGATTACAAATGATTATTGTGCATCAACCAACTTAACTCTTACTATCTGAATCAACTTAACTTAAGCTAAAAAACCCACAATTCAGATTAGCCTATCACATACACATTTAATTTGTTTTTAAATAAAATTTATATTTGGAATGTTGGAAAGAACATTAAGTATATATAATATATACTTAATGTTCTTTTAAGTAAATGTAATAATCATAACCTAGATTTTCTAGATTTCGTAGTAAATGTCATACTATATCCAATTCATTTCTCTGAAACAGTGCTATTTCTTCGGTTGAATTCTGCAATTTAAACGAACATTTCGAAATCAAATCGAAAATTGAATCGAATAGTCAGGGGAATTGAATTATAGTGACCCGTTAAATACCTTCTGAACTCGATGCCAATGTCACAATTTAATTTGCACCGAGTAGAGCGCCTTGTCAAGAAAATCGGGAGAGATACTTCAAGTATCCGTACTTAACAGTTTTCCGCCATATTTCCTTTAAAAGGCGACTGACGTTTTTTGTGGCCAGATCCCGGATAACGTCGTGGGTGGCACTTCAAATGTTCCTTCCTAAGGTACTTAATGATATTATATATATATATATAGATTATATATATTATACGTATTATATATATATATAAATATATAATCATAAAAATTGAGGAAATTTATTGTATTTCATTTAGTTTCGGTTCAGGAAATAAAGTGCACTTAATCCGCAAGTAATTTTATATTTATTTTATTTAAACTAAAATGAGTTTGTTTATACAAAAAGAAAAAGTATATTATAAATGTATTAAATGTATTTTGTATCTGTCCCGGTGCAGATAACAAAACTTGTTTACATAAAATTATCAATATCGCTACAAGTGTAGCGAAATTTAATTTAATAAATGAAGAACGATTAAAGGAAATCTCACTTTATCACATTAAAAGCCAGGTAAAGTGAAAGGCTTGAATGGCAATGGGCTCTTTTTAGGGCTCTAATGGCTTAATCTTTATAAATCCATTCGACTGAGATAATTCGGGGTCGCCACCAGAGGTCACCACCTCACAACGGCACACGCTAAAACATTTTAGGAAAAGTTTAATTTTGAACTTCTTTTGTTTTCGCACAGAACGAATATTACAGGCACAGCTGCTCCAGAGATCGGTCGTTTGGCATAAAAGGCTGAGTTGGGGAAAGTCTATCAGTTTTTTGTTCATTTTTCTTTGATGTCAACTTAAATAAAAGCGTCGGAGATAAAGGTTTTTGTGCCTCTTCCATATTTGAGGGTAAAATCTCGGTTGGCGGATCGGGTCATGCGTCGATGTATAAATCGTCAAGTGAATTGGATATATAGTATGCTTTTAATTTATTTCTTTCGTGATTTATAAAGGACAATGTAAACTGGTTTACAGGCCGGTTGCATAAAAAAATATTTTTTTGGTTTCTATACAAAGCATCATTTGGCCATCATGATAAATAAACCATGGCTGTTCATAAATGTCTGTTTTAAATAAAGACTTTTTCCTAAACTCATATGAACGTAATAAAAAAATATATGTCATTCACTCATTTCATATTTGTTTCGGTAATTGTTTCGAAAATATTTTTTTATAATAATAAAATTTACTCACACTATCACAACATCGCAAGCATTGAACTGACTCCGAGGTTTATTACACTTAAAGCACTTGTGTCACGTCACACACATCTGACAACTGACGAATCACAAATATAATACTTATTAACATCTAGATACAGAACAAATATAAATATTTATCATATATATATATATATATATATATCCGTTCCTGTACAAGATGGGGTCACTACCATCTGCGCCATCGGGTCCGTTTATAATCCAATCATGGGAAATGTATTTATATCTTAGCTGCCGGGCAACTTTAGTTTAGATAGAGTAACAATTATAAAAATGTATTTCCTTATTACAAATTAGTTTTCCTCATACTTCGTACCTTCAAATAAATTACAAGGAAGTCAATTTTAAGGACAATAACTTCTTTACCTGCTTCAATCTGAGAAAAATTGGGTAGATCTTAGGTCTTAATCATCATATACTGTACCTTTCTAACCAAATAAGTCACTATTATTCTTAAATACCACAAAGTACAAAATACACTGGTACCACAAAGTACACTGGTTGTATGTTGCTGATAATGAAAACAACTTAAAAACTTTTGGTTCGCGCACAAATCCGCTAGTAAAATATTAGCAAGTATGTAGATTACTTCTTACATAGTTACCCGAGTATTAGAGCCAAGTGATGTATACATCACATCTATCAGCTAAAGAATGCATATTTATCTACAGGGACACTTTCGCAGGGATGATTAATTAAAATTAATACCGTTTAGGCGGGACCAAAGTGATACACGCACTTTGTGCCTGGGACACCTGCGTTCCACATTCATTCTCAAGAGCTAACACTGTGGGGCCAAGTTATGATATTAGATTATATACATTTTCGTGAGTTAGCCAGTATTATTAACACTTTCAATGATGGGCCGAGATGGTAGTGATCCTATCTAGTACGCAAGAGGCGATCCCCACGGAGGACGTATTTATTTTTATTTATTTACTTTAGAACAACCAACAAGACATTTACTTGACAATGATTATAACAATTGTGTAGGACACATTTCATAGTAATGCCTTAATTACAGGCTGCCACGACATGCAATATATGAGGTAGTAACAAGTTACAGAATATTTATTGTATAATTAAAATTATGGTTGAAAAAAGAAAAATAAATACAAAAATACTAGTTGATATCAACTAATATTTTTGTATTTATTTTTCTTATTCTTATTGATTGATTAAAGTCAATCAATGTCAAAATAGAAAGTATTTCCATGGTAACCGCATATTATTATATGATGATATTTCTGTTTGTTCTGTGTCTAGGTGTTGAATATATGTATTGTATTTGTAATTCCTCTGTTGTTTGATGTCTGTAACATAAAAGTTTTAAGCGACTTATCATGGTGTCATGTCAATTCTATGATAAATAGTGAGAATAGGCATAAATACATTTTTTTTGCAGCAATAGGTCCGGTGTGGAGCAAGTATTTTTTATGCTCCACGTTTAATTAAATTACTTTTTAAAAACTGAGTATCAAACGTCGAACAAAACAATAAAAATCCTTAAAATAATCAACGTTTTGAAGCCGTTAGCCGTCTTAGAAAAGTGTTTCGACGGTATTTAATTTCATTGTTTTATAGGAACGAGGTTTAAAATCTATTGCACATACATACACGCCTACATATGGGCACGCTATTCCAACTTTTATTTCTCTTAACAGCGAGGTTATAAAAATGCCTAATAATTTTTTTCTTAAAGTTATTAAGCTTAATTAATTAGAATATATGATGATTTGAAATTTGTGCTCAAGGTAATATTATAAAAGCGTGAATTTGTTTTATAAGTCTTCACAGCTTAATCGGTTGAGCGAATTTTACGAAATTTGGCACATGATTAGCTGGAACAGACGTAGACTACTTTTTATTCTGAAAAGTTCGAATAATGAAATTAGACGGAGTTACGAGGGGTTAGCAAGAAACTTACTAGCTTTCAAAATATATAGTATTTTAGAAAATATAACAAACAGATGCGAAGTTAAATTACTAGGAATAACTACATGAATTTCTTGATAAAACAAAGTAGCAGAAATTTAAATTTCAAATCGAAATGAAACAAAAAAAATCTATATGCAAAAAGTAAAAGACCCAAGTAGATCACATTAAAGCACATTGAATATTCATTTAATCGCAGTTAGCTGCAGAATCGACGCCACGTTTCCTGAAACGTCTGAGGCAGTGAATACGTAAATATAGGCCACGAGTGTGGCGGCCATTTTGTTATGCTGTGGGTAAGATGGCGGCGACGCTCATTAGCGATGCCGTTGCACTAATTGCAACCTCACTCAGCAAGGTTTCGAGTTGATATTTATTCTCTAAAAATAAAAGTTTATTGACTTAGTGAGTTCACTTTGAATTAGTGTGAGTCTATAGAAAGTTGCCGAGGTCAGTTGGTTTTAACTGTAATTGCGTTTGAGTATTTCATTCCTACATTTGCTCTTCAGTTTCCAGTTTTTTTACCTCTGTACCCTCAAAGGGAAAGTTTTAGTTTATGATCCGTTAAGCGATTTCTGTTGAGTAGACTGGCACACGATTTTTTCGTTTTATTCATAATTGTTACAAACGTTTAAAATTTGTTTTTAATGTTATTTTGTGACATTGACGTCTATTTGTATAAATTCAATATTGCGTATAGATTTAAGTTATCTTAATAAGACGCCATACTGCCAGTCCTATGACTTAGAATATCTGGTCATGATGATATAAAGATTATTTATTCTACATACGCTTTTTGAAGAATCTGATACATGCAGTTCTTACCTGAAATTAAAAAAAAATATTCCATAAGTAAACAGTATTATTAAGACAAAACAACTCGAGAACAGTTTATTGTGTGCACTTTATTATACGAGCCAGATGGCGCAGATGGCAGTGAACCTCATTTGTCCCGCCAAAGGCCGTGGGTTCGATCCCCGGTCGACAATAATAAGTCAGAAATATAAGAAACATTTGAATTAAAGTGTAGATATC
This sequence comes from Heortia vitessoides, assembly GCA_020976665.1. NCBI lineage: Eukaryota > Metazoa > Arthropoda > Insecta > Lepidoptera > Crambidae > Heortia > Heortia vitessoides. Next base: position 15,215,163 of record JACJUM010001610.1, on the reverse strand, counting down.
TCGCCATCTTAGTCGCGCAATAATTACACTTTACTGTGACATCACCATGATGGCACAGTTTATATCGTGCCTCCTCGTTGACTGAAATGGGAAATGTATATGTATCTTAGTTGCTGGGCAACTGTAGTTTGGATAGAGTTTTATAATTAAATTACTTTCCCTATTACAAAATAGTTCTCCTTATACTTCGTACCATCAAATAAATTCCAGTGGTATCAATTTCTGGGACAATAACCTTTTTACCTGCTTAAACCGGACAAAAATTGTACCGTTGTCATCATATTCGTCTGTACATTTTTAACCTGTACATTCGAACATGAATGTACGTCTGTACATTCTTAAGTGCCACAAAGACGTACAAAATATGAAAATATCCATAAAATCCATATTAATTGCCGCCTCAGTTAATAATAGCACTAGTTGGCTGCAGCTAATAGTCGAATAATTCGAAGTACTGCTGAAATAGGGCATTAGACACCCTGGACCAATGAAATCAAAGCGTCAAAATTTAGATTTACCTATTATATAAATGTTGTTTGAGATACATACTTATCCTACTCTAATTTAGGATATCATCAAATTAAGTATATTATTATCTTTTTAAATTACTATGGATTATAATTTAAACTGTTTTTTTATTGCTTATTAGTCTGTTTTTACTGATGGTTAACACCCTTTGACGAGGCAATTAACGTGGTACAAGATGTGTGGATTGAATGAACGGATATGGCGTCATCAACCACAGATAACACACAACCGGTCATTTCAATATCACAGAGTGTATATATTTACGAATTTATTTCTTTATTTTCATCTATTTTCTGTTATTGCAATTATTTACACATTTAATCAATTTTTTTTTTTCTTTTTCCCAGTTTATATTTATGACCATAAATCTTGTCCTCGTCAAGTAGCGAGGAGAAAAAAGGTGTATATATTTGACATATGTAGATAAATCTAATATAACTAGATCTCACCGAATAATAAATTTTATAGGTACCTCACTTAATAAAGCGATCCGCGTTTCTAACACTAAATTAAGTTTTTTAAGTAATTTTTTCTGGATTCAACATTGTAATTTATTGCTAATAGCAAAGATACCCTATTGGTGCCCAGGCTTAGATAGCCGTGTACTCAGGAGAGGATATAGGGGCGAGGGAGTTGCGAGAGGGAAGGGAAGCTGTAAATCTTGAGAAGAGGGCAGCCATCCACTGCACGCGTCCTCTGAATAAATACCGATGTCTGGTTGCTATTCCAGTCCACCGACGCTAGCTTGAATCGGAATACGCTTACAACATATACATTTATCACTAGTACTTCAATTTATAGAACCATAGTAAGTATTTGACTCATAGTTTATATTTATACTTTTGGAAGGGACAGGAAAAAAGTATTCGTAGCTTTACTATTCTCGGATATACAGACCCCACACATGTATGGCAATGGTCGGCTACAATTAACTATGTCAACTTAAAAATTTCAACATGTTAATGTATGTATTAAGCCAGACGGTGTACACAAATAGGTGATATTAAATGCCCTTCTGGTACAGCGAATTGAAAAACTTCCTCCTGATTTGAAGACGGTAAAAATCACCCAGAAATACAATTATGTATTCGATTTTATATAAAGTTACTAACTAGAACTGACATCAAAATTTTCAATATTTCACGAAAAGATAATATTTCAAAGCAGAAACAAAAGAGTCGAATCGTTCAATAACACCATTATCAGCACAACGGCGCCCTCTATTTGCCGCCAACACAAACCGCCTATTTTCCCTTGTAACTAAACTCGACCGAACGCTTGTTTAAAATTCGAATCGAACTGTGAATGAGTTTGAATAGATTCATTCGTTCACAGGCTCGAATGGAGCGCAGAGTGCGCACTCCGCCTGTACTATAAAATAATACATAAAAATTAACATTAACCTAGAAACATACTTTAATATGAAATATTTCGGTGTCTAAAAATATAATAATGAAGTCTATTGAAATATTATCAAACCTTATTTAAATTACAAGTGCATAACAAATCGATTGTTTCTGCGTAAAAAATCGGACAATACAAACAAGACTAGACTATCCTGCAAACTTAAATAAGAAATCAATAGAAACGAATAGCACATGTAGAGTGAAAAGCAATCACTCGCAAAACCGAGTGCACTCGCGCCGTATCGAGAGGCGGCATCGGCATCGAGATATTTGTCGAGAATCGAGTTGCAATCGAGAGTAATCGAGTGGGCACACTCGAGTAATGAGCCGTGAAAAATGATTTTTCTAGAAAAAGCTCGGTACATCTAGGGATTTCTCGACAACGGGTAAGAGGCGAAATTAAAAAAACCCAGCGCATTGTAGCCCGTGCCTGTTCATACGTTTATTTTAGGACAGAATAATTTGGATTTGAAATTACGTTCGTCTTTAATTTTTACAAATTTCTTTCTTTTTCTGACCATGTGTTTTGGAATTGAACGTTTCCATAGATTTTTTATATTGTGACGTAATATTTAGTTTAAAATATAATAGTGCTTTAATTTAATCGTAACCGATACATTCAAATAGAAACGAAATAGTGATTTATTTTTTTACGACACATATTTAAAAATTGTAATATAGCACAGAGCAGGGAAACAGCACGTCGGACGCTGTTGCCTGCTTTCTCATTAATTAGAAGACACGATTATACTGATTCTGAGAACTAATTACGCCTCCACAGAGACGTTAAAAAGAACTTTTACCCGGGTACCGCTATAAACGCAATTATTAGAGGAAAAACGACTACATATTTAATTTTATGAGGTATTCCTCTTGCAGCTTGAAAAGTCTGACCCTGAATATAATCAAGTAAGTGTTTGCCAAGCAACTTTATTCTTTTTATTGCTATACTACTTTACGGTTCAAAAAAATGTAAAATCTGCAAGAATATTAGAAAAAGAAAGACAAAAATAAATGTATGAAGTTGTTAATTAATGTTTTAGCTGGCAAGGTCAAACTTACAGTAAAAATATATATTATGGATCCTGTAAGGTTCTATTACTTTATAAGAAAGAGAACTTATCAGACACAAGACTGGTAAGTACCAGACATTTTTTTGAACTATTTTATGTATTTTAATAAAATGTGCTTTGATTTGTGAAGTGAAAACTTTATACGACTTTTTAAGGAAATTGCGCGAACGAGTGAATTCTTAATTTATAAGTTAATATGGAGAAAGAGTGCATAGAGCTAATACACAAAATGTATGAATGACACAAATAAAATACTCAAATGTAAATATTAATAGTTTATATACTTTAGTGATTATATTCTCTTTAGTTTTATTAAATGTCAAAAAGTTGGATTGAATTTTTATTAAACTACGAACGAATTTTGCCGACCGGTTCAATTAAAACATTAAAGCCTAGGTAGATAAAACATATAAAGAATTTCAGAAACTTTTTGGTAATTACTAATGATGATTTGATATTAAAAAAACCTGTCTAGCTAATGTTGAATATTACTTTAAGTTTCAGAACGTCTTTCTTAAGTTTTATATAATACCCGAACCCAGACAACGTATGGGCAGAACCATTTAAATAGTTTAGGTTGGATCCCAATTCCTCCATTACACAATATGGCCTGTATAACATTCTAACTTGGTCCTAAAACTTATTTTTGGACATTCCATTCGAAAGCCTATCTAGAATCTGACCTGAATTCCTGATCTAAATTCCAATTAAAAGATCTCATATGCAGCTTTCTTACACGCTATTTTCACTCTTGATTGTTTAAAGACTCGTATCAATATTGCATGGAATTAATTTGCACATAGTATTAACAATTATGAAATTAAGGATATATATTCTAAAAAGTTTTGTATTCGTAATACTCATTATGACAACGCAGTTCCAAAATTAACGGTTTCGTATGCGACTGTGCGAAGCTGATAAGAAAGAGGCTTAGCCGTGTATGTACGCGAGACCAAGTCGTCCGCCTTTGACCTTACTCATCCAGTCTATATTAATCATAATCATGTTTGCTAGGGTTTCGATATGGGCTCACAATATTTCTAGCTATGTATTCTTACAAAATTACCACTAACATGATGAACATTTTCCAGCATCAGTTTTTCTCCGGTGGGTTTTTTGTGGCTCGTGTTACGAACATACAAAAAACTAATTAAAAAAATGCTGCATTTTATATAAAAACAATATTTACAACTACAAAAATGTTTTTAATTTTTTTACATAATTTCATTTCATAAATTTCTATACATAATTGAGGTAAGTTTATTTTTTCTAGTAAATATTAAATGTATCAACTTAGTTTCAAACACCTTTTCATATAACTGGTCTTGTGCAGGCAGATATTCTGAGATAAACCTAATTCTGGAACTTATGTTTTCGGTAACTTACGATATAGTAGGGTTATCTAAATCTAGTAGTTCCATTCTTAACTTATTTTTTTATTTTGAAGTTAAAAAATGGTTATGATACTTACTTACATAAAGTACTTTGTGAATTTCAGTTCGAATATTGGCACTCTTTTTCTTTCTTTATTAAACTTAAAAAAAGATCTGCATAATTATAAATACGTTATTATAGCAGCAGTGCGCTTGTTCTTAGCACAGAAGTTGCCTCGTTTGATTCTTTGCCAGGGCCAGTCCTCACAGCCGGTTTAACTTCACCCCTACTTAAGATACCACTGAAAAGTCTTTGGAAGTTAAAAAATCATTAACCGTTCTTCTTAATGAGTTATATTTTTTAAGTAAAGCCGCATTTTACGAGAAATATTAGATACTTAAATACTTAGATACAAAATAGGCGATAGAAAGTAAATTTTTGCTCAGTTTTAACTTAGTGATCATGTATTATATTTTTGTGTGTGTTCGACTATGAACAATATTGGATTAATACTCATTATTTAAAGCCGTGAGGTACCGGCAGAGTAGAATACCCCCACTGTACCAGGTGTCGCAAGAGGCGACTAAAGTACCGGAACCGACAGATGGCGGTATATCCATCCGAAGCAGCACAATTTAAATACTATAGGGTGGTGATGGGCAGCAGCATCCTCGTCGTAAAGTTGTGCTCTGCGATTGTCACCACGCCTGCCAAGCGCGGCATAAAAGGACAAAAATCTCGTTATCTTGGGAAGGCCTATCTCCAACAGTGGACTTTAGATGGCTGATATAATGATGTAAATTTTATTTATATATACATATCGAATCGATCTAAATAAGATTTTAAATTATTGAAATTTTTTAATAATAATTTATTTATTAAATTTTTACTTTAGACAGCTATTAAAATGTGCGTATCATAGACTCTTTCTAAGTTACTTCATCAAAAAGTTGCGAAATAATTTGTATAATTACTTGTGCGGCAATTTTATATATATAATAAATTATAAACATTGACCACTAAATTTTCAGGAACTAGTTAGTACTAGAGCAAAAATTAAGTAAATTACTACATAATTAACTTACTACAAAACACTTTTCAATATAATTCAAATATTAATCTCCTTACGACTTAATCTGCCCCATATGAAAGCCAATCTAACCTGCATGTATGGATGTCACAGTAGTAAGACACAAGCGCGCTCCCCTGCGTCGCTTGACCCAAGGTCGGCCATTGTTGATCGGCTTTTGTTCATCACCGCATCGCCGGTGTTTGTGGGTCAACCGGACCGGACCGGACCGACGGCCCGGATAGCTAATCCGTTCGTTTGTTCTTAAATACTCGGATGGATTTTTGATGTTTCTTTTATACGTTTTTAGGGTTTATAATCTGTGGGATTTTGTTAGCTTTTGTTTCATGGTTTTGTATTATGGTTCGCTTGGTGGAAAATGTGACCGCAGCCTTTCGACGCTAGCATCATCACAAAAATATCACTAGCGTGTCGCCAACCCTGTGATATAATTTCACTGCCTCTCTCACCCTTTTCTGGTGACATTTGACTCAAAGCATTTCGGAACATAAGCAATTCATTTACAAACATTTCTTAAACTTCTGAGTCAGAAAATAAAAACGGTACCGATTTTAAAATCCACAAGCAGCAAGAAAGTGAGTTGAACTCACTAACTACGTAATTGCTCAAAAAATTACGCTCCATATTTAGATCGCAAGAAAAAAGGAGAAAGTGGGTCACCGTCGAAACCGCGAGAAGCTTACTGATCTGCCGCTTGGGCACGCCTCCCGGTTTTGTTTAACACTTGATTGGGAGGGCACTTGCTTCAAAGGAGCAGCGGTTGTATCGAATATGCCGTAGATATAAACGACGATAAATCGATGGCACTCGGTGGTTCGGAAGGTTGGGAAAAATATGACTGCAACGCCCTGGTGTTCTATTCGGTTGTGTTTGATAAGTTTGGCAGAGCTAAAATAACTTATATAAAATGTAAGTATATTATATATATGAAAATATAAAGTTGTCCTCTGGTGATAATCGCAGAGCCCGCTGCCCATCCCCACCCTATAGTATATATGTATATAATTCTACTGTACGTTCATTGAACACCTTTGAAACGGCTGGACCGATTTGAATTATTGTTTTGTATGCGTTCGGTTGGCGCCCTGGATGGTTTCGGTCAACAGCTCGGCAGATGCAATACAGCAACTAAACAGTTGGATCCATGCAAATGTTTTTTTTATGGATTTATTGTTACTATATCATTAATTTTTCAAATGATATGTATAACTAACAAATCACGTGCTAATTTCTTACTGTATTGAGATGGAATACAAAATCTTATATCATGAAGTAGGTTCTTATATAATTCTTATATAATTTTTGTAGAAAATGTCTATTTTCTACTTTATAAATAAAACATGATCGTCCAAATCTGATCATGTTTTATTTATAAAACCTCTAAAACGACTCCACCAATTTCGATAATATTATTTTTAATAGATAGAGATAGGCAGGTAGGTAATTTTAAAGTTTAAACCTAAACCTGACATCAAAAGTCGCTAATGTCTTTTCATAGGATACAAGCAAGGGTTACAAACAAATATGTAGACAAATAAATTTTCATATAGATAGATAGATAGAATAGATTATACATAATATTTCACTTATATACATATCATAAAATAATATTTTTAATCGGTTTAGTATCGTTTGAGCTTATTTTCGAGCCTTTTTGAAAACATAACTGTAGATTTCTCTCACATATAAAATATCGAACTAAAAATAAGATGAATTTTGTTGACGCTGGCAAATTGGAACCGAGTGGCGGAGAGAGGCGCCGTTTTATTTTGAGTCCACCTATATTTGTGTGCTCTACTCAAATGTCGCGATCATTTGGTTTGCCACTTGGAACATTTTGTTTACCAAGCCTGACGCTGATACTTGCCTAGATATTGACTTTTAGTAAGTACGGATGGCGTAAAGTAAACGGTTGCGACAGGTTAAATGGAAACAAATTCCCAAATGCCTTGTAGTAAAGCCTTTATACGTAAATAAAATCTGTAATAATAATAATGAATTGTGGGTGTGTATATACGCGAAGAACGATGCACGAAATTTTATAATTCTTCTCTATTTGAATTTATAACTAGCAGCGCTTCGCGGTTTTAGTCGCGTTGAGTTAATGAACAAACCTATCCGCCACAGAAAGACCACTGTTTGACATAGGCCTTCCAAGATAGAAGAACTACTGCACATAATTGCCATAGCACATTAAGGGTGCTGCTGCCCATCCTTACCCTGTAGTACTGCGCTGCGCTGTTTCTGATGGATATATCGTTATCTGTCGGTTCTGATACATTAGTCGCCGCTTACGACACCTGGTACATTTCTACTTTGCCGGTAACCCACGGCCAATGCTCCACAGTTATTGGTCCTAGTGTGATCTTATATAGCCTATCCAATATTATTAAAGTTTCCAACGTTTTTAAATTAAATTAAATTCATAACTTTACACCCCCGCATTAGCATCTTACGAAGTGACTTTTCAAAAATCTATTCGTAGTAAGTATTACGTCATGCAAATTTTTAAGTTAATCCTTATAGTTTAGGCCCTCCTTTGGTGTCACTCAGTACGCTTCTCCTTTTTAATATACATTTATATATACATATATATTGTTAGGGTCAGGTTTGTATGGCCTCTGAAACTGTATGAGGTAATTTTTTATTACCTAATGCTTCTATGCAAGTAGTTATTATATAAGCGGTAACTAGATCAATAGGACAAATAATTGTACAATATAGCAGGATGATCAGACTGCACTAGCAAGCAATAAATATACCATTTAACAACTATGCAAATACAATAGTGTCTTTATTTTCAGGGCTAAAAAGCTGATCTGATCCTAATAAAATTTGGCATGTTTACCCACATTATGGTTTAACAAAGGCTACTTTTAAAGTCATGTAAAGCGGGCGAAGTTGCAAGAAGCAAAAATTTAGTAGATTATAGGCAACAGTAGACAGTTTAAGTTTTTAAATGATATAATATTCATTGTAATTTGCGAAGATGCCTAAAATCATTCATTATAATTAGTCAGCTAGTACTACAAACACAACATAAAAGAAAATGTCTGAAACATAGCCTAGCGGACTAGAAATTAATTGACAAATTGAAGTGACAACTAGATACATAGCAGTCAGAACTGATAGCTGTTGCAGGTGATAAAATTATTAAATACAACCAACTTTTGGAGAAACATTTTCAAGAGGTATATCGATGTAGCCCAACGATATAATGTATCCCTAACATACAACCGTTGAAAAATGACTACCAGCATTATGGAGTAGCAATTATGAATAAAAATATCATTTTTTAATTAAATGTAATTAAATTACATTCGATCATGCACTCTGGTAGAATTATTGTAAATTCAAATCAAACTAGCCATGACTGTCAACTAAAACGGCTAACTAACTGCAACAGTCAGTAGTTGCGAACTATTGGGTCCGGAACTCAACACCCACAGGAACAAGTTGGCGATTGCTCGGCCAGCAAATGTTGTCGCAGGCTGCGGTAGTACTAACCAACTAACAGAGTTGCTAAGTGATTCGTGCTTGTATCAAACTGTTGTAAACACAATGTCTTATCTATTATTGTTATTATGTCTACAATACTCAGAGAGTTCAGTGAACTTGTATTTCTTTGCTGATGCCCGCACTTTTGCTTCAGTCTATAAAATATAATCACAATACACTATTAGACAATTTAACGATTTATAAAATACCTGTTCTTCTATAATCTTTTATTTTTAAATTAATTACCTTTACCTGCCCTACCTTTAATTGTTCAGAAAATTTACTGAACTTAACAAATCCTTTACTAGTGCCCACAGTTTTGCATATGACTGTAACATACAAACTATAGACAACAACTTAATATATTACTGGATCTATACTATTTCTTGAAAAATCCTTCAGAAATATTATAACAAGCAAATAAAATAATACGTACGCAGCTAAGTACGTTTCAATTAGTTTCTATAAAAACTATTTTCAGTAACATTGTTTAAGCATATTCACGTTTATTCACGCGAATAATGACAGCCTCACCAAATAATCGTCTCCTTGCTATTTGCATATTTCTGGCACGTTTTAACATGATATCACACAGTAAAAAGTGAGGCCAAATGTTACAAATTCCCCAATACAATTACAAGTCGATAGCTTTGATCGTCCCTGTAACGGCAAAAAACCAACCGCCATGTTTGTTTTCGCCAGATTAAAATGCTGAGTAAATACGGGAGTCCGCTTCGAGAGTGCTGTGCTACGGGCGCTTACTACAAGTTGATAGCGTAGAACTTGTTATAAGCGCCCGTAGAACAGCACTCTCGCTATTGGAAATGCACTGCTCTTACTTTTAAAATGTAACAAGAGTAGAAAGTGACTTTAAAATGTAACAAGAGTAGGAAGTTGAAATTTAAAATAAAGTAGGAAGTAGTTTAAAATGTAACTTGTAGGAATATCGACAACTTCTGAAATACAAGTAGCATAGTAATGATTGCACCAAATGCAGGCTGTGAAAACCCAACAGGTGACATGAGAACGATGATGATATACGAGACTAATTATGCGCTAGGATCAAAAAATGTTTCTTTTTTAATAATTTGTTTGCGAAATTAAAGTTAGTCAAATGATATTTTTTTCAAACTTTGTTTGTAAAATGATCTTTAATCTAAATCATACGTTTTTTATTAAACAAAAACAAAATTGACAGAAACACATCGTCAGGTATAGGAAGACCACTCCTGAACATAGAACTTACCAAGTTACAATATATATTTATCAATAATTGACACACGGGGCAGGCTAGATGCACACCTGATATATAAGCAGATATTATTTACTCTGCCGATTCTCCACCGCTTATATGACAGACGAAGTTTAGGAATAGTTCAGAAGAAGTATCTGTTGTCTAGTTTAGAACAAAGAGGCTAACTTAAATTGACAATCGGTAACAAACTTTCGAAGTGCACGGTACTTTTTAGCAGTACTTATAGAATACTTTCATTTATCAGATACAAACTACGGTTGGTATGGAAAAAAAATTAAATTAGAAAAAAATCCAAAATAAAATCTTGTATAATCCTTAAATTCCTTATTGAAACCAAGACACAGAACAAATATATTTCTTATAGAAACGGCTCTTGGCGCACAAGATAAGATCACCAGCAGATATTAGTAGCATATAGCGTCATCGGTCTCGTCATACTGTTTGGATTATTCTATAGAAGTAACATAGGTATTAAACTTTCAGTATATTTCAATTATTAATTGCCAGTGATTGTAACATAAGTAAGTCTTATGACGTATATAATAAACGTATATAATAAACTTCACTAGCTGGGTTCGTGGTTCGATTTAATGTAATTTAATTTTTTATGTAACAAAATAGTCTAATTCGCCCTATTAGCATACGTCTATCCGTAGACATTGTAAATGTAGCAAAGTCTTAATATATGTATATAATACTTTCCATAGCAGGTGCTACCACTACGAAGAGAGTGAAAAATAAATAAACAATTTTTTTTATTAAATTCTATCTAATGATACAACAAAGAAGTAAGGAATAAGTATTAATAGTGCTTCAATATATTTCTTTAGTACCAATTACTAGTCTACCAAATGTGCTCACTGTAATACATACAAGTTGTAGATTAACAACGTTATCCGTGAGGAACCGGCAGAGGTAAATAGTACCTCCCCCTGTCCCAAGTGTCGTAAGGTACTGAGGTACCAGAATCGATAGGATATATTCAATCGAAACAGTGCAGCCCAAATGAATAGGGCGGGGTTAAGCAGCAGCATCCTCGACACGAAAGCTGCGCTCTATGATTGCCTACAGGCTTACCTAGCGCGCCAATTATAGGTAGAATTCTCCCTTCCATGGGGATCCTTGGTTCTTTGTCCAGCAGTAGACTTGCAATGGCTATTATGATGATGATGATGATAATGAACAATTGCGATGACTCACAGCTTCCAAATAACACTAGAAAAAATGGACGTCTACTAAAAGTGTTGGTAGCATAATTAATGGTGCATTCCACGGATAGCATAGAATGCGGGTTCGAGTCCAACTTGAAAGACAGACAAGTATTATAGGTAATTTATAGAAAGTCCGTTCGAAGAAGCTCCCACTACGCTACCTCCTAGATTGTCAGAGCAAACGAACAATATTCCACATTTATGAAGCCGGTAGAGATGTTCAATATCAGGTAACATACATATCTATACCGCTGCTCTTTGAGGCACAAATCTCTCTTATTGAGCCGAGCTTCACACGCTCGGCTTTGCCCCGGCTTACGGTCGTGAATATTTCACGTATCTTCTATGCACCGCCCCTTATTATTTCTCTATAGAGAGGGTTTTTAAAATTTATGAGATATTATGTAATCACTCCTTTTAAGAGATGGGTTTTATACCCTTTCTTTTTGTGGAACAAACATAAAATAAGGAATAATACCCATTGATTATTTTCTTTGAATAATGTTGCATGGTAAAGGATTTTCCGCGAATACAGCATAAGTGTTTTTGTATTTTTCCGAGCTACGAGGATATTAATACTCTCTGTTTATCTGTCCTTCATACACTAAAAATATAAAGAGAAAATATTTGATATTTTGTTTGTTCGTTACGATTTAACTTAAAAACTAGATACTTAACCGATTTTGAAAAATCTTTTACCATTAAAAAGCTACACAATCTAAGAGCAAATCTGAGTTTCCTACTAAAAATGCAACATTCGTATTTTTGTACATAAAAAACTAAACCGATTTCAAATCATTTTACTAAAAGGACTTAAAAATCACAGGCGCTAATTAATTTTATTGTTCATCAAAAATTGTAAATATCTTATTTTCGACAGACAGACGTCCAAACACAAAGTGCATTTGTCCAGTTTTTTTATGTGTATCAAGCAGCCTGCTCCAACTTCATTCGTGTACTGGTCAGCTGTTTGTATACCGCACCTAGCTACCGCAGAGTATCTCAAATACACAGGGCAAAGATAGGCAGTAGCATCCCTGTCACGTAAGCTCTAGTATTTATCGACAAAATTCTCCCTTTCTTTGAGAGGCCTATGTCCAGTAGCGGACTTTCAATGGCTGGTATGATGAAATCTGGTACTGAGGATTACAAACAGAATGATTTATCTAATTTGGTAGAGTTTTTGAGCTATGTACAAGTACATACACTTGCATTCATCTGACTAAAACACTGCTACTTAATAGTTGGCAATTTGAAAAGTGTCATTATAAAGAACAGGCCTAACGACTCGGTAACTGTGAAGTTGGGAAATAGATACATTGGAAAATGATTATTTGGCAAAATAAAACTATATGATACATTGGAAAAAGATTATTTGGCAAAATAAAATTCTATGAAACGTTAGTTGGCTAGTGATAGTCAGCCACACAATTTTCAGCGAAAATGCATAAAACCAATATCTCTAAGTCTATACTATTTCTTTAACACTAAAAGTCTACACTAAACTAAAAGATCGATTTAACATATAAATATAATTGTCCCGCATTACAAACTTACTAGTACTACCTCCTTAAACCATCAACCTAATTCGAGCATTCAAATTCAGAAACCTTTACTTCTCTTTTACCTTCTCCTACCAATATATATATATTTGAGGAACCTCCAAAATTTCTATACAAAGGCTGTGTTGAATGGTAAACGGAAGTAAGCCAATGTAGCAGCAATCCAGAGCGACGTCCTACTCCATTTCCGGCGTGCAAATGAGGCTGCTCCCTACTCTGGAGCAGGCGTCGGAGAAAGATATACGAACAACTACTGAACTTTCATTACATCGATTCACGTTTGTATTCACTTATTCTCACTTATACTCTTTTAAATACAATATTGTACCGAAAGCCGTGGGTTGCTAGTAAATTTGCACAACTCATACATTAACCTGACTCTAAGATAACTCGCATAAAGCAATTGCGTTACGGATAACAGACAACAGTGGAATTACAAATATACTACTTATACACATTTATTATTTCAAAGCCAGACAGAATAAATAAAAATATTTATCATATAAATATTTGTCCTAGGTCCCCACCTTGACATCGAATGCACAACCTTCAGTATACAAGAAAAGGTTTCTACCAAATGCGCCATCCAGCCCGTACACCTGAATTCATGGGACTTTCAGAGTAGAATGATACCTTCCTCGGTACCCGATGATGTAAGAGGCGGCTAAGGTACCCGAACCGACAGATGGTGGATCAACAAAGCGAAATAGCATAGCTTATACATTGGCAAGAATCTGTAATAATTAATCCTCTTGGTAATTCATGTATCTACTTTATTCGTTGTCTTTTTAATTTTCATACAATTTACAACAATGAATACAATTGGAGAATAAACGTATAAGAGATGGTTTTCACGCTCTCCAACGCTTTTTCCCGCTTTCTAATAATATCTTTAAATATAAAACAATTTGTGTCTCGAAGTTCGTCCGGGATGAAATTCTAAACTACTAAACCGATTTTTATATTTTTCTTCACTGTGTACAGTGATCCAACATGAGTGATAGGATAATTTATATCACAAGTAAAAGTCATATTATTTTTTATGCCTACTTTTATATAAATTGGGTCATTCAAACATCGATCTTTTTGACCAAGTCGACCGAAAAATAGAGTAAAAGTGAAAGTAAAAAGTGTTATAGTTATATTGAAGATGTATCCCTCGAATTCGCCACGTCAGCGGTACGTGACAAGGGTGGCGCTCCATTATTGCACCCTAAACTTAGCAGTCCGCTCTTGCCAAATTGTTTCTCACTTTTAAACACCATAATGAAATTGCATTCCGGAATAGTAACATTTCGCTTTTTTGGAAGAACATTGTATCAACTCTAAAGTAACCGAACTCCTTAAAAGAACACAAACTAATTTTTTTATTAGACTAGGTCGACAAACAATTGTACAATTCACGTGATAGTAAGCGATGCTGTAGCCTATAGACGTTTGTATTATCACAAAGATGACACCAGTGCATTGCCAACCTTGAAGATTGTCACATTACCTAGTAATTTCACAGTTTTGCCCTTCAAACCGGATGCGAACACTGCTTTTTTGCGCTAGAAAAAAGTGAGAATGAGGTACCAATGCAGACTACCATTGCATGAGGTCTACGTCATGTGTTTAACGATGATATATTCTATTTTTGAATTTTGATTGGTTTTGTATTGCGTCGTTGCTCTTTCAAAAGAGTATTTATAGCTGGGAATGTTAAAAGATTTCTCTACTTTAAGTTTTTTGGAACGAAAATATGAGATACCATTATACCTAAACTTGAATATGTGTTTAAATGTTATTGTACGTAAAAATATGGTACAAACTATTTGGGTTCTGCGTGGTCTCCAATCCAGAACCTAACTGATCCATCCGCCGTCGATTCTGCTTGCTAAATATGTTCTCTTCATTACTGATTTAATCGTACAGAGACTCCAAACATTGCCTTTTCTAGAGCTCTTTGAGCAGGGTTCAAAAAACCTAAATTGAGCGGGTTTTTACATGAGTATAACATAAAGATTGCTATGACTACCTGCAGAGTAGAAAAGTACCTCCCCATGTACCAGGTGTCGTAAGAGGCAACTGAGGTTCCAGAACCGAAAGGAAATTGAGTAGGTGAAGTGCAACACAAGACAGGGATGGGCAGCAGCATACCCGCCGCGAAGCTACGCTCCGCGATTGCCTCCGTGCTGGCCCAGCGCGGCAATTATGAGCAAATTCCCCTTTCATGTGGTTATGTTCAGCAGTGGGCGTTTTTAAGGCTGCCATGATGATAATGATAAACATGATGATAATGATGAACATGATAATAATGATTAAAAAAGTTATATATTAGCCATATAGGGTATATATGCGAATGGACAACTACAAACATATAGAAAAGTGAAACTTTATTGAAATCTTATTAAAATAGAATACATGCTGCTTCAAAGCTTCATATTGCTCAAGTTTTGTACTTCGTATTGAGCAAATACGATCCACGGTGTAAACTGCAGGCTACAAACATCGTTAACAGTCTCCCAGACAGCCGATACTAGGAGAAACACGATAATGTGAGTTACACCGCTTCAAAGAACCCGACGCGGCGGCTCGAAGCCCGGCACTCGCTTATAGACTGACGATTCTTTGAAAACTCCACTCGGAGCTTGTGAGTGATTTAATTGGGTGACGCCTCCAACTTGCTAGATTCTTGTTGATATACAAATAATTCTAACATTCGTATCTCTGTTACAAATTTATATGCTTTAACGTTAACTTTAATATGAAGTATCTCGTGTCAATTAACGCATTACATTTGATTGTTGAATATATTTCATTACCACGTTAACAAGAATTAAATCCAGGGGAAAAATATTGGGGGATGAAACTGTAAGTATCAGTGCAAGCAATGAATAATTAGTAAGTGAGAAGCAAGGCTTAGTCTGTTAAAATTGCTCAAAAATATTTAATCAACAACAAATCTACAGGCGTGATAGCGTGTCATTGACACCAACATAAATTAGCGCGTTAAACTACGCACTGAAAATTCGTCACCCAAGCTAACGTTTAAATTTAACGCAATTAAAAACCCAGTTAATAAATTAACACGTTAAAATACGAATCAATCTAATATTTATGCAAGTGAAAATGTAGATCTGAAGTAGGAACCAAGAATAAACTAGCGTATACGAATATTCTAATCCAAGTAAAGGAAACAAGCGAGATATGCCAAGATCGTAGCAAATAGAGATCCGTAGTCTTTGCCTGCCCAGGCGTGATGTATGTATGAAGACGTAGATTTAAGTAATGTTAAATATTGTTCGATTTTGCAATCAATTATCAACAATTTAAATGCTTTTTTAATATATGCATTTAAATTTGTACTAATACACAATATTTATTTATAAGAAAAAATAGCGTGTCTGCCTGTCTCTATGTTCTATTCATAGCCGTATATTTTATGTGAATATATCAGCGCAATTGATGATGACTTCTTATTAGAATGATTTATTTGATCCGTAAATCCATAGATCCGTTTTGTTTTTTTTTTCAATGTTTGTGTACCCTTACCATATTATTTAGATCACCATTTTATATATATATATACACACACATATAATATATACACACATATAATATTACCCATTATTGTTTTCTCAGTGAATTCAACATAATTATTTATGAGAAATAAACATTTATCTTATTCTTAAGCCGTAGTATGTTCAATTACGGACGAAAATTATAGTTGATTTGCAACACCAAACTGTATACCCAGATTTGATTGCAATCATTATTTTTTTGAATTCACCAATGTGAACAAAATCTTGAACGTCTGAAAAGGTTAAGGAATGGATTACTGGTTTTTAGCGAATGGATGTGTCTCAAAGGCCTACAATGTGACATGTGGCAACTTAAAAGTTGCAAGGTATTAAATCTAACAGGCCGATGTGTGTATTTTGGATTACAATTTTATCATTACAGCCATTGAAAGTCCACCGCTGGACATAGTCTCCTCAAGAAAGGGGCAATTTTGCCAATAATTTACGAACAATTACAATTGAGAGACATTGAAAAATAATAAAACTAACTTTTAAACTCCTAGAATAGATTGCTGCAACACGACACAAACAATGTCAATTGAATATTTTAAAAGCCTTCATCATATCAACCATACAATGTCTAATGCTGGACATATGCCTCCCCAAGTAAGCTCAAATGGTGCCATTGGTTCTGCTTATCAAATGTCCTGTCCACTGCCAATTTAAATTTCTAAAAGCCTTAAAGAAAGTAACTTAATTATGCGTGATTGTTAGAAAATTTAACATTTCAAATTGTTAACTCACTGATGCGGCAATCTTGCCTAATGGAAAAGAAAATGCCAACGACATTAGCTGGTTACCGCACACCCAATCAGGATATTACCAGAAAGGTAAAAAAATGGCCCAAGGCTTCTGCCTACTGAGTACTCAAATTGTAATGACTTGCGCACAGCTCAGAGCTACGAAAGTGTAGTGAAATAAAATGTTACGGCTCTCTAGAGCAATGTCTGCTACGATAGCCCTTTTACGTTATTCCATATAACAAAGTGGCTCACCTCTAAGTTGTGTGATCGGATAGACATGACTTTGCGGTAGAGATAGGTGAGAGTGAGGTACCAATGCAAACGACCTTTGTAAGACCTCTACTTCATGTAATATATTTTTGGACAAATCCTGAAAGCGATCACTCCGGGTGACAAGACCGCTAATTGTCTTTTAAATTGTGAATGCTATTTTGTTTTTATGTAATGTATTTTAAACATTAAAGAGTATTGTAATTATTATTTAATCTGTTGAACCGTTCCGACATCCATACACTCACAAACTATTACTTTTATAATATTAGTAAGGAAAATGATTACATATTGCGCTTTAAAATATATATTTATTAACACTACCTGACCCGAAAGATGTTATTATTTAGGTAGGTCTTAACTATGTATATATGTTTGTCATGAGTAAAATATTGCAACTTTAACTTGAGATATAAATCTATTTCTCAAGTTGGATCAAACTGTACACAGTTAGCAAAAATTGTTTAAAATCGGTTCAGTAGTTTCCAAGTTCATCCCAGAAAATACCATGACACGAATTTTTTGTGTATAAAGTTAAATGTTGCATCTTAAAATTAATAGTAATATTTATATTCAACTAGCTGATCTAACAGATATTGTCAAGTCTTAAATTTACTAGCTGACCCGGCAAACGTTGTATTGCCAAGTAAATTATTTCTAAGGAAAAACTAGGTTGGTGATAGAAGGGTTGGATGTATTTTTATTGCCAAAAAATAAAAAAAATGCAATTATTAAAAAAATGTTAGGTTTGGATAGCCGTTATCAGATCTTATTCTCAGATCTACAGAATATGCATATAAAATTTTATAAGAATCGGTTAAGCCGTAACGGAGGAGCATGAAAACTAACACTGTGACACGGAAATTTAAAATATTAGATGATAAAATATTGCGGCTATACAACTTAAGATATGAACTATCGTATCTCTTAAGTCAGTTCAAATTGTATGCAGTAAGCAAAAGAAGATTACAATCGGTTCGGTAGAAAACTTTATACCAGACAAACACCGTGACTCGAACATTTTATATACAAAGATTTTAAATTTTACATCTATCAAACGTAGTTGACATTTGAACGAATAATACTGCAATTTAAACTAGTGACCTGACACCAAAAATAATATTACAGCACCAACGTTTTTGATAAAAAAAAAAAACAAGGTAGCAGTCCATTAACGGCACAAAGTTAGATTACTCCAGGAGTTACAAAGCTAGCCCGTAATCCAACTTGGTCAGCGCGGGGATCCGATAAAAATAGATTTTTAATTTGATTCCACCCGTGAGCCTTTTGTTCAATCAGCCGGTATCTGTTGGAGCTCAATACTTCTGATTGGGGTGACGAGTATATTGTATGTGCATGATGCTTTCACCCTTTCAAACATGAGATGAAATAAATCTGATCTAACTTACATGCACGAGCAAACGAACTAGCGTTATCAAACATTGTTCGGTGTCATCAGAGTCATCATCGTCATCCTGTGTCAGTCCATGTGAAAAAAATGTCAATCCATCCATCTTCAAAATGGATGATTGCACATTTGGAAGTGTTCCTAACTTGAGCGCCAACAGTCGCAAGAGTCGAATATTTGATAAATATACTTTAGATATTTATATGATGAATATTTCTTTGCGACTCCTCTAAGTATGTCAGATGTCAGTACTTAATTCGAAGTCAAGTCAACGTATTTGATATCGTGTGAATTTATTATTTATTTATCTTTTGAACATACATACGTACATCACGCCTGCGTTCCATCGGAGTAGGCATAGACACATAATCTCTACTTGCACACACCTCTCTCGCTTTACTTACTTGCATTAGTCTTTTAATAGACGCTCGTTTATTTTTTGTACTTCTGACTTGGCCCTTTTTTAAAACCTCTTCTACTTGGTTAAGGTATAACCGCCTAGGTCGTAGTTTACTAACTCTTTCATTTACTTCCGTTATATATATTTGTGCAGTCATTATTTTGTATTTTATTATAAATCTTAAGCAATTTTAAATAACAATCATCAAAATAATATCAATTGTATTCCGTCCATTGCTGAACAGTCTTCCGCAATCCCGCAGTTTTCAAATTATTATCTGTCCAACTTGGGAGTTGACGTTCTACGCTGAGCTTGCCGGTGTGTATTCTCCTTTCTAAAATTTCACGAAAAATAATAAATTACAATCAGACACAGAACAAATACCTATTTATCATAAACATATTTGCTCTGGGTGGGGATCGAACCCACGACCTTTGGGGAAAAAGATAGTTTCACTATATATATATAATATTTAGTGTCGCTTGAGGAATACTAGGATGAAAAACTAAATATCTTTTCTAATATTTTGTGATATCCGAATTCCTGCTCCATTATGGATAAAGGTATTTATAAACACCTTTTCGCGGGCCGCGTGCGTCACGTCATCATGTATTCCGCCCGCAAACGGGGAAGCCGAGCTAAAAGGAACCACTGTTAAATATATTTATTCAAGACTCCAATGTTAAAGAAATCGTCTGTAAGAGTTTAGTGTTTACTTACACTACGCACTGAGTTACGTCCTTTTTATATTGATATTTATTTAAATTGTTTTATAAGAAATTTACACAACATCTCATTTGTCGACCTGACTCCGAGATAAGTCACTTAAATCACTTATGATACTACATCAGATTACAGAAAAATCACAAGTATAATATGTACTTAAATATATTCATTCAAGACCCCTATGTCAAAGAAACCGTATGTTAGAATTTTGAGCTTACTTAAACTGCGTGCTGAGTTATGTTCTTTTTATATTTTTTTATAAATTTGAACAACATCTCACACATTGACCTTTCTCCGAGGTAAGTCGCTAGAATCACTAGTGTTACTACACAAGATAACAGAGAAGTCAAAAATTTAATACATAAATACATATTTAACCCCCAGACACAGAACAGACACAAATATCATCATGTAAATATTTATTCTGGGTGGGGGTCGATCCTGTCTCTATTCCAATCTCTGAATGTTAATGAACGTGTTATTCAAAAGGACGAAGAAGCTACTACTAGCTAAAGCTTACATATAAACTTACGTTTCAGTTTACTTATTATCCGCTAGGAGCCGCTCTTCGGCTCCATGTTTTGTCCGACCACGATGATCAGGATAATGAAGACGAGCAGCAGCACCAATATGCAGCATATGGCGACCGCGAGCATAGCCGCGTGTTCGCCCAGCTTGGCGGCGCCCCGCGCGGCGCACGACCGCGCCGCGGTTAGCGTCGCCGCGACCACACGGGCGCTTATCGTGGCGTTCACACGCACAAATCGGTATAGCCCTTTACACACCACTCATAACCGTTCCAAATTCAAATTACAAACTCTTTCTTTTCCGAGTCTTATTTATATATTATCACTTAATAAGGACACGAATTAAATGTTGCCATAATGCACCAGCTCACTCACTTTTAAAATATTCAGGCTTTCTTTCAGTCTTCCAATTTCTTTCTTAACTATTTATATTTGTATTTTTCTTACTGCCAATATAAACGAAATTATAATTGCTATTTTTGTTGTGTTGTTTTGAAACGTAATGTTACCTTACGTACAGCATCGAATTGCGAGCTTTTTAATTCACGGTTAGAGACAGAGAGAAGTAACAGTTACAGGTTTCATAATGATCGCCATCTCGAAATTAAAATGCACGAGGCATATTCCAATTTCGTCTCCCATTTCCTCGGGCTGGGCTGTTTTGTATTCGCTCCAATTAGATCGAGGGCCGAAAAAATGTAGCGACCTGGTAACAGTTCTTGAGTATTCGCCTCTTCCGAGATTAATCCGAAGGGAAACTGACAATGAAACCCCGCATTTCGCGAGATATAATCAGAAGTGAATGCTGAAATAATAATTCGCGGTAAAACGATAAGTCGTTATTATTTGTCAAGGATTTGGGCTTGACAACGTGTAAATATAAGTGTTCAATTGTAATTAGGTATTTTAGAGAATTATGTTCATAGAATTTTCCCGTATTTTAAATACAATTAAGATTATTATTTTTATTAAAGTAAAAAAAAATGTATTTTAGAACTGGCCTAGGTTGCATTTATAGTACTCTTTAATATTGTTGATACAATTAAAGTTATGCTATTTAATGCAAATTTGGTAGTATTACTGTTGTAACGAAGGCAACATTCAAGAAGAAATAGGAATATTATCCTTACAAAGGGTTTGTAAGGTACCATTCCTTATGCCTTTTGGCAATTATTAGCAAAATTTCCCATTCTTGCCTCCCGTCTATGTCCAGTAGTGGACTTCCGGTGGCTGATATAATGAAACAGTTCGTGTTACTTCCACTTGATAATGAAGGGGGCAGGTTTGATAAGCATCATATTACATTATGTATTTTATATTCTTTATCAGAATTGAGTAGCAAGTAATAGTAGACAAAATTAAGACACTCTCTTATTAATCTGTTATTATATTATAAAAAAGAAGTATTTTATAAGATGTGCATAATCAATATACCTACAACCGGTCCTAATGGAAATCACTTGGGGAGTCCTATGTCCAGTAGAGAAGGAGAGATATTTACTAATAGTACGCCTTGTGTTTGTTGAAGTTAAAACAGTTAACTTAACTTTGCTTTTAACGAGCATGTAAGCGATATTTTACCCGAATATAGTTTTAGCACTTATTACTTTTATATTACATTATGACGAATATGTATATCTAGGATCAATTGTCCGACTAGGTAGGCCCGACTTCGAGAAAGAGGTTAGTTGCTGAATCCAACTAGTTCGGAAAATTGCGTACTGTTGTCTCATCTCTATTACTCCAGTGTTTGAATATAAAAGTCTGAGACTTAGCCGCTAACTGTGGGCGTGTGTGTATAAAGAAGCTCAATATCGCTTGGGATTTCTGTACGTGATCGAATCAGAAATGAGGAGATCTGTTGAAGAACGAAAGTCGTCGACCTAGCTCACCGAATCGCAGTACATGGCAAGCTGAACGGCAGTGGGCGGGGCACACAGTATGACAAACCGATGATCCATCTACCATATGGTAAGTTAGATGGACTGATGACCTGGTAAAGGTTTTAGGGAGTCGTTGGTTCCAGGCGGCACTAAAACACAAGCTGTAGCGTGGTTTATTGAGGACTAAGTCTAGCAGTGCACGTCTGCATGTTTATATACTTTTTTTTATTTTGGTGTATTTAAAGCTAACCGACCGGAACCGTCGAAGCGCCGATTGTCATAGCTTTTCTTTCCCCTAACTCCTTCCCACACATTTCTCTCATCTAAATTTATGTAAATAGCTGTGTAATTCTGGTGTCATTTCGTCGCCTCCAGTGGACTGGAACCAATAAGGTGCCACGTGACAAATGACGCTGAGAGCCGAATCACAAAAGAAATTGCTCGGCTCACCACAGGCGAATGGGCGCGTTTATACGACCTCCTTTTTGTAGGCTTTAGTAGGGACTAGTTATGTATGTATGCTGCAATTTGTATACACCATAGAGTTTTCAGGAGAAACCTCTATTATTTCGGTATTTTTTGTCACATGTTCATAGCTTAACCTGTCGAGCTTAAACACGAAGAACGCGGAAAGCGATATAAACTGGAGAAAAAATTTAGTATAAAACTTTTGTCATTATTATTTGTTACACAATTCTGACGAAGTAAATAAATTACTTGTATTTTTGTATGATGAATATAAAACCCATACCCTTTACTAACACGTGAAAGAAACACAAACCTTTTCATCACATCAGCCATACATACATACTCAAGTCTAAGTTAAAACTCTTTTATTATATTTTGAAGTTAGCTTGATGGTAAACTGCAGCCTATAGACATTCATTACGCAGATATCACTAGCGTGTGACCAACATTGTGAACTGAAGATGCTATGTCACATTTATCCTAAAATTTTAATGCCTGTCTCACCCTTAAATCCGAAACGCTGAAATGCGAACACTGGTATTTTTTTATACCCTAGTTTTATAACCAATTATATTCGGTCTAAATGAAGGATAGATAATAATAATAAATAAAGAATTAGAATAACAGCCATGGCTATTATTCTAATTCTATATTTAAACATTTTAGTAAAAAAATAATATTTTAATAAACGGACTTATAATGATGTTTAATCATTTAGACCGAATATAATTGGTTATAAAACTAGGTTATAAAAAATACCAGTGTTCGCATTCCAGCATTTTGATGATTTAAGAAATTAGAAGAAGCCATTTCGATGCTTTTTATTTGTCTTTTTTGTACGATGTTTTGATTGCGTTAAGGTAAGATAACGGCATGGTAAAGTAAATCAAATTTAGTAACTAGCTTAGTATTTCATATTGAAATATATCTTCAATTTATTAGTAGATTAGATTTATAAAAATGTATTTTAAAACAGTTTCATTAGACACGAAACAAAAGAAAATCGTATCTACGCATGATTACGACAGACACGTCATTTTTAAAACAAAGGACGAATTATGACGCGCTAAAACAAACTCGTATTAGGTTCAGATTACTCCCTGCTCATCCGGAGATAAATGGCGAGGGGTGAGCTAAAAACTGGAGTGAACGTTCCCATTACCCAGAATGGGTTACATAAAGTGCGTGTTAAATATATGACTTCAGACACTTGAATAAACCGTGAAGTCAAGTTAGGGTTAGCGACAATTCTCACGAATAAAGAAGTCAGGTATGATAGTTCTTATCATTTAGTTAGTTTTTTTATAAATATATGGCACTAGTAAAGGAATAGGTATCTAAGTATTTCATTTTTACATGCTTCGGGTGTATATGTGTATGTTTGTAACATGACGGACAGATTTAATTGAAACTGTGTACACGTATCAAGAATCGGTGCCAATACAATATTTCTATAAGATTATCTCATTATCTCGATCAGCGTTTTTAGGAAAAAGAGAGAAATTCCTCTGTGTGAGCAAATGAGACAACGCAGCCTGTGCATGCGTAAGTCTGCCTAATTTCCAGCTTACTCATCTATTTAATATTATGTACAAATCGAACTAAATAGTAAAAATATATACTTAAAAAAAAACTAAAAGCACGCTTTTATAACACATCAGCGAAAATAACGATGAACAAAGAATAGTAGCAGTAATCTGAAAAAACTGCGGTTTATTTAAAAATTTCTCTTTGCACACTAAAACCTTTTTAGTTTGATGTATTTTAAAAACGTGTTTTTTTTGTTTTCTTATTGTTTTTTAATATTTTAAAGCTTTCAATAAGTAGCCTATGTTTTATTCCAGAATTTAATCAAACTTTTGTTAAATAACATTACAATCTATTATACCGTATATCGAATGCCTGTGCTTGCAATAGAGTAGAAGAATTCGCATTGTTCATTTATATTAGTGTGCGTGCTAGCTAAAACCCACTTTCATAAGTCATAAGACAGCGGTCGGCATGCAATAACGCCCGCGTACCAAAGCAATAGCCAGCTCGACTTATGCTGGCTACCGAGATGAAAATATTTTACATTCCCCCTTCAGAAGTCATGTGCGTGAGCCTTAGATAACTTTGAAGGGAAGGGTTTAAACGGAGCGATAGTATGAAGTGAATCGCACACTATAGATGTTTTTTTCGGATGAATCTCTTGCTGGACTGCTCAGACGTCAATTCCAGCACTACCGAAAAAAGAAGGCGGGGTCTCTCATAGATGAGAGGTCCGATGCCCGTATTCATCCTCTCCGCGGCCGCCCGCAAAGCTCACGAGATCGGAGCGGAGCACTTTAGATGTGACAATAATGATATTATGATTCAATCTAACTTAAATTTGAGTCAATTAATCGATTTGTTGATTTGCCTAATGGAGTAGCATGATAGATATTTTAAAATTAAATTTGATTTGTGGTCGTTTACAATTTCTATATTTTATCTATACTAAAATTATGAAGAGGAAAGATTTGTTGTTATGTATTAAATATGTGTCAGAACTACTAGACTGAATTGAAACATTCTTCCACAAACAAAGGGTATATTACATTAAAAAAAAAGATCTCTACCTAAAATGGAAATATGTAAACGAAATTTGTATTTTGTACGTTTAGAAGAACTAAACTTAAAAACTACCAAATCGATTTAAAATATTATTTTACTAGTAGAAATATGGTAGAATATCCATCCGAAGTAGTGAAGTCAAATGCAACGTGGCGGGGATAGGCAGCAGCATTCTCGTCGCGAAACTACGCTCTGCGATTGCCACCACGCTTGCCCAGCGCGGCAATTATATGCATATGGCCCCTTTCTTGGGGAGGCTTATGTCCAGCAGTGAACGGCTTTGTGTTCTACGGCTCCTATGATAAACGAATATATCATGAAATCAGCTATAGGAAGTCCATAGGCTTCCCTAAATAGGCTTCCCCAGTACAGAGGGAATTTCGCCAATAATTGTTGGCAATTATGTTGGCAATCGCAGAGCGTAGCTTTCGTGGTGGGGATGCTGATCCCTGTTCACTGCATTAAAGCTACAATAATTCGGATGGCTATACCGCCATCTGTCGGTTCTGGTATCTTAGTCGCCTCTTACGATACCCGATACAGAGGGTGGTAGTGTTCTGCATGTGTTATTTTCTGCCTCACGGTATAAAATAATTCATATATAATATATTTGATATTTTATAACATTTACGCGTTTACTAATCAAAACCACTGTTTTAACGGCTTTTAAATGTGGTTAAATAATCATTTTATTTTTTTGTTCAATGTTTAAGGTTAGCTTGCAGCAACCGTTCTCAAGATTGGATTGGAACTAAATTATATTTCAGTTAGGCATTGCAAAAAAAGTCACGATTTCAGTGCGGATTATTGCGTAATCACTTCAACACCTTCTCAGTATAATGCATTAATATGTCCCCAGTATGTAAATATGCAGTTGCGTGCATTTGCTTCAAATTATGCATGGACATAAACGCATTAGCTGATGGACTCATTCATATGCATATTTAGAATTGTGTTGCGTTCACGCAATTTCATATGATGTACGAAATGAATGAAGTAAAATATGCATTAAGTACAAATAGCTTGCGTATTGCATATCGTATGTTATACTTTGTTAAATTAACATACGATACTAAAAGAGTGATACAGCTGCCCATCCCCGTCCTTTTATTTGAGCTACGCTGTTTTGGGTGGATATAACACCATCTGTCGGGTCCGGTACTTCAGTCACCTCTTACGACATAAGATATCTACTCTGCGGGCGCTCAACGGCTCATTCCCTCACAAAAAAAAAGATTTGTGTTCAATATAGGTTTTGGAATACCTTAGTTTTTACTGAATTTCATAGTACAAAGAAAATTCTTTAATTGAATGACTGCCATGTTTTTTTAGATGAAATTCAATTAATCGTATTGTAGTGAGCCCATCAGTTCACTCTAAACAAATGAAATAAATGATTTTATACTCAAACAATATTCACCAGCGAACGAAGTTGCAGGTTTAATAAAATTTAATACAAAGCCTCAATATTTGAATACATATACGATCGTTAACCATAAACCCGTATTAGGCGCGATAAAAAAAATTACTGAAATTCTATCGTGGAAATTGGTTCTGCGCCGCGAATTCTCTGGCAGTAAGAGGATCTCGCTTAAGAAGATTATATATTTGAAGCGATCCACTACATATGGAGGTACGTAAAACTTCAATAATTTTGAACTAAACAGCCGTATGATATTAGATATCTGTCTAAAATCACATTTTGTATACAACATCTTTAAAACCAGAGTACCGACTTATCCTAGCGGATTACAATGAAAGTGGTTCCTTGTGCGATCAAAGCAAGAATAAGATTCATAGAAGAACTAAATAAGTGGATTAGCAAATTGAAGTGGCCATGGGCACGACATAGTAAAACAATAATAGCTAAAGGATTTGTATGGTTCTGGAAAGAGAATTCGCACCAGCAAGCGCTGCGTAGGACTTCTATACAAATTGGACTGATGACCTGGAACCACAGGATCACGCTGGATGGTGCCGTACATAACCGGTGCTATTGGAAATATAATTACTTAATTACTAATGTCCGTAACGCTGTGCGTTAAGTGACTTATCTCGGAATTAAAGCTGTGTACGTGATTTTGTTAACTTTTAAGATTAACATGACTGCTTATAGTAATCCAAGAATGACATGATAAAAACTTTAATCGCAGAACATGTAGTTCCTATGGAATATAATAGTAAATATATCCTAAAAGGACCTTTTCGATCAAGTAATAGCTAGTACACAATATAAACGAAGTATTCTTCTGTACAACTAGGAATTGAATAAAATAGAGTATATTTGATAGAGCACAATAGGTAAGTAGAGTAGATCTTTCGAATTTTTCTTAAAGGCCTATTTAAATATAATAAATTATTTAGAAATATCTCTTGATTTTCAGAATACAACCATTTTCACTCCCAAAATATCTCTGTGCCGTTCACCCAAATTGTTCCGCCTATACTTTTTATAATTTTCCTGGTATCCCACCTACTTGAACTTCACTTCATATATAGTCTCACTTGAAAATTTCTGGAACCAAACGTGTCCTGTGTCCTATCTCAGTACTAAAGCTATGCATATCCCAAATTTTATCACAATCAGTTCACTGAGTAAGCCGTGCAATCGTAACAAACAGACACACAATCGTTATATTAACACCATATCAAAACACTATCCAATAATAAAAAAAACACTACTTAAAACAAGCTACCAACCAAGAGAATACACCTACAACTGTTCCCATCAAACATATTGATTTATTAGTATTTGGGTCGAGCTGTTAGCGGTTTCATATATTAACTAAACGAGATTAAGCTCGTATGTAATTGGTCCAATATGGCCTCTTATAGCGGTGCTAATAGATTTTCGGTTATCGGATAGATAGATTGACAAGAGATCCCACATTCTTGTTTATATCATATCATACACAATATTGGGAGATTTTCATTACTGGTGTATTTCCCACGAGAGGTGGATTTTATGAATATAGTTAAAATTAAATAGTTTATTGTATGATTCCATTGGTGAGAAGTCACAGGTAACAATAGTTTTATAACAATGGGTTTATGGAATTCTCATGAGAATAAGATATCTCCCAAATCAACGTAACATGTTTTTAATGTGACGTTTAAATAATAGGAAATACTTATATACAAATGTAGCTTTCCAAACTATATTTTAAGTTGGGAACATGACCATGACAAAGGTTTTCAAATATTTAATAATATAATAAAAGAACTACACAAAGCCAATAGTTGGCTGGTTATTATTTCCGTTAATTACATGCTGATTACTTGAAATGTGACTTGAATTTCCTCAATTGACTAGCTAAAATAAACCTACGCATATTGATTTTAAGAATATTAGATTTGACCGCGAAATTTATGTTATCCTTGAGGAACTCTTGTTATTCCAGGAAGAAGTTTATACGGTTCCCTGGCAGTTAAACTGAGCAAAAACTGATACCGGATTCTTAAGGATAATTGAAAAAACCAAATTTATTCTAACGGAACATATTTTAGGTATAAAAAGTAGTATATTGCTATTACAGTACCTGCTATAAACTTAGTTATAAGGCCCGTCAAGTGCCGGGAGACTAGTATTAATGTAGGACACTCAATGACCTATTTGATTAAATGACTCTAGTAACATTAGTTGTCAGGGTCATCGATCATTTATGTAAAACTGTAATTGCCGAACCTGTATTCATATTTGTTTTGTTTTTTTACCCAATTAAACTTGCCTAACCTATTTTAATAAAGATATATTTGACTTTTACTTTGTCAGACTATAAATAATCTATATGCAAAATTTCACCCAGTTCCGTACTGGCGTATAAAAATAACAAAAATTAATACCAACATTGTTTTTAATATTAGTAGTATACATCCACCTCGACAACAGCTGACTGACTGCCAAATATGCAAACAAGCACTTTATCGAGAAAACTAAAAGTTCCCCTTACTTCCTCAATTTCCAAATAAAAACTGTATAATCTCAGGATGACATGCATAAATTTGTCAGAAACATTTCTCATCTTACGAGTATATAAGCTTCTCCTAAGACTGTATTTTACGGCAGGTAGAGGCAATTTTGCGAACACTTGAGATACGTGCTCGAGAATTCGATCAACATTACCCCCAACTGCGTCCAATTACCGGGGCCTTAGAATTATTTATTGTAAATATTGTTAAAAAATTGGATAGAAAGTAACACACGTTTATCAGCCAACAATAAAAACGAAGAGATTTGTATGTGCAAGTTTTATATTTCTTCTTAACCAAAAACTATATAAGAAAGAATTGGGGCTCATCATAGTTAATGATCAATTCATCAATTTGAACCCCATTATTTGGCTATGTCAATCGACAGCAGCTTTCTTGACATTAAACTGTTCTTTGCGATTGAGACCACGCCCACCCGCGTGTGGCAATTATGGGCGAAATTTCTTGTTTCTTGGGGAGGCCTAAGTCCAGCAGCGGACGTTTTACGCTGTTATCTTCGAACTGAAATTTAGACTTAAATATACATAACGTAACATGTCTACTAAAACATTTGGAAAATGTTGTAACATCAGTATAATGTTGATCTTTATCATAGCAGCCGTATAGCGTGTACTATTGGACATAGGCCTCCTGAAAAAAGGGGTTCTGAAAATTTCCGCGCTGGGCTTACTTAGTGGCAATCGGAGAGCGTAGCTTCGCAATAGGAATGATGCTTCTCATCCCCGCACTGTTGCATTTACGCTACACTATTTCCTGTGGATACACCATCATCTATCGGTTCCGATATAATATCAGTCGCCTATTACGATTCCTGGTACAGAGGGAGAAGGAGGTGATGGTGATGAAAGAATTGGGGCTCAATTTTTTTTCTTTATTTGGTTTTTCTCCGTAAATATAATAAGGCATGAGCTTTACCAACAGATGTCGCTGGTAATCCTATTAAATATTAAGACTATACTTAATCTGCGTTGCACATACAAGATTTCAACCGTCCACTCTATTGATATATGAATCCTAAGCTACTGTCCTGGCAGTGGCCCAGCAGTGTAAGCTATCTAACTTCATGAAAGGTCTTCCCTTATACCTTCATTAAGCTTTTAAATACAGTGCCAGTAGCCATAATCGGAGACCAAATAGTTGGTATGTTTTGTTACTGAATTTATAAGGTAATTCCATTAAACTGCTTAAAAGGCTTATGCTCTAAGGCTTCATAATAGACATGGCAGAGTGATGACATCATAAAATTAATATTATAGTTGATAAATGAAATTTGCCTAATCATCTAATATGACACTCGAGTCACGTACTTAACACATCGCCATGAATTGGGCGAGTTGATGAACCTTTTATGTAAATTAAAGTGACGGCTCTAATGGAAACCTATATAGATATACGATATCTATTATCCTGATAGTTTGCATTCATATTAAAGAATTCAAGTCGAAAAATTTGCAATTCAACATTTATTTTAAGATAATTAAATATGTCAATTTATGACGTCTTCAATTTAAAACCTTATGGTGGATATAACATTTGGAATTGATGAATCTTGTATTATTGTTATTATGCTAGCTATCACGGAACCTTCCTAAGGAATTCCGTAAAATAATCATTAAAGTTTTGCCAAATTATGCATTATTAACTGTTAAGTGATATCCAGGATTCAAATATTATTTTGAAAAAGCACAAAATAAGCGATGAGAAGTTCTCATTATTTCTACGAAAGTTGGTAGATAATTAGCGGCCTATACGAAGTTCTACAGTCTTATTTGACACTAGATAAGTTCGTTCACTAAGTTTAGTCACTGTACATAAAGTTTAGCCAATAAATAAATTTCTCAATTTATACAAAAATCTATAACCAGGACAATGTGTTTAAAATTGTTTAAAATCGGAATTGGTTAAATTAGCCTAGCTAAAAAATCTACTATAGTTATCCATGTAAAAGCAATAAGAGACTTTAGTGCTTAGTCAACGGGTTTTAGCAATCGATAAATTAATATTTTTGATGGTAGAAGTTAGTCATTTGAACTTACAGCCATTTATGTGCGATGAAAATCCGTAACGGATTTTCAGACTAATAAATGTAACGTATATGCCTATATTTCTTTTCAGTTCCAATGGATCCTCGTTTTGTTATAAAAATTTAACGGACATCTATTTTCATAATAGTTCGTCCTCCTAAAGAAATAATTTGCTCGAAGGAGATCGACCACAAATAATGTAAAATTAAACTAAATTTATTTCACTTGAACGTTTACAACTTTCACACGTACGTACGTTACAGAAAGAAAACGCGGTTCTCAGATATGCCAATTGTCCTGTTCTAGAGATGTTAGATGTTGCTTGAGCAGGTTTTCGCAACTTGACGCCGTTCTTTGCTCCTATTTTACATTGTTTCTGAACAGTACTGGGACCTACAGATAGCGGTATATCCATTAGAAACAGCGCTGTTTAAATACAACAGGGTATAAATAGGCAGTAGCACCGCTGTTTAAATAGGCAGTAGCATCCCTGTTACAAAGCTACATGATTTTAACCATGCCTGCCAAGCGTGGCAATTACCGGCAAAATTCCCACTTTCTTGGGGAAGTTTATGTCCAATAGTGGCTCACGCTTATTGTCGTAGGCGTTAATTCCAGGATCACAAACGGAGTAGCTTTGCACTGGCACTGCTTGATTTCTACATGTGGACTCCTTCTCCTTAAGGACTTATGATCTCTAATCGGTACTAACAAAAATTACAAACCTGGGCTCAAGCGGCAGTCATTTGGTAGGTTTTCAAAAATTGGACGTAATGCGCCCGGCCGCACTAGTGCGAATGATAACCCTTGTGGTGACTACACGCACTTGCCGATGGGTGCGCTACTCCACTCTCAATTCTCAATTAATTATAACGGGTTATCATATTCACTGAATACATAAACTCATGTAAATCAAAGATAATCGCATCAATTCTTATACGTTTTAACGCAAACAAGCGAGATATTATTACTGCAGTTCAGCAGACAATGCGAGCACATCGAGGGCACTTTATCTCGACCTTTCACGCCGCTCATTAGATGGAGAAAAGGTAACGAAGAATAATAATACTTGTTATATACTCTGTTGCTTACGTAATAAAGCACAGAATATCATGCTTCTATAATCCGCTAATGGGTGGTGGATAATACAAATGCGAAATGCTGTTTGGTTTTAAATTTTCTCACTGAAAGAATTGCTATTTTATTGCGAGAAGTTTCATTCTAAGAGTAAATTTTTTTGGTAATTTGGTAAGTATATACATCAGTTCCGATGTCACTGTTTAATTAATTTATTAAGTGATATTTAATTTTTAAAATAATAATAAAAAGTAATTCACATAACATCTCATACAATGACCGAGAGATATGTATCTAAACTTTCGCGTTTTAAATGTTATTTAGATAAATTTAGAATATTTAAATATTAACAAAAATATAGGTTAAAATACATAGTAACCGCATAAACTAATGCATTACTCAATGGTTAACCGGGCACTATAAGCATTGACTTTCTATAGTATAATACATTTTTGTAACTAGAATAGCACTTAATTTACATCAAGCATTGAGTGTGCTTAAGATGGTAAGCGAGGAACCCGATCGTAACTCATTTACACTTAAAGTCATCGTAAACACTAATATCTATCTGTATTGACAACTTAGAAGCGCAGAGCGCTGCTTTCACGACGGGGATGCTGCTGCCCATCCACACGCTGTGCATTTCAACTAGACTGTCTCGGATGAGTATACCACCATCTGTCGGTTCTGGTACCTTAGTCGCCTCCTACGACACCTGGTACAGGGGGAGGTACTATTCTATTCTGCCGATATCTTATGGTTTAATTAAATGTAGTTTTGTCATTGCCCGGGAAGCAATTATAGGCAAAATTCCCTCATACTAGGAGAGGCCTATGTCCAGCCGTGGACTTTTAGTTGCTGATACGACGATATTTAGTGGAATATAATATTTTACCTGCAAAATATATCTGTGCGATGTCCCTAATGTAATAATTAGGCAGCCAGTAAAATAATAGAATGCCTAGACAGAAAACCATAATAGCTTGTCAGTTTTAGCACAACGATATTTTTAAACTTGTTTTAATTAACTAATGTTGACGGCTGAGCAGACTTTTTCATTTGACAAGGCATTTTTTAATAGATGGAAGCAATTTTAATTATGAGTGTAATAATGTTCTTCAATTACATGCATATTAATTTATTGCTTTTAGAACGGGACAAAATGGTAAATGAATTGAAAATGCAAGTAAGATTTAGACCATTTTTTGTGAGATATTTTTGTTTACGATAAATACTGCAAATTTGAGCGGATTGGCCAGCTTCGCTTAATCGCTAGCCTTTATCAGCGGGGTGGTAGCTATGCTATGGCGTAGTCACCGATACAAGACACACATTAAAATTATTAAAGAATTTGTACCATCTAAACCTTAGCAATCCATGACATGACGTAGGTTATGTCGTGAATAATTGTTTGAATAAAATACTAAAATAATATAAATAATAATAATAACAATAATAATAATATAAATAATATCTTGTCTAATTAAGTGATCGCATAAAGATATCCATAAAAGACTAAGAGTTACTATTATACCGGAATATGGCACACAGAACGCTGGAAGGTTCTGAAATCGAGAACACGCATCAGCAAGAGCAGCGTAGGTTGATCACTCACAACAAACGATCTGACCAGAAAAGCAGGATCGCGCTGGATGCAGACCGCACACAACCGGTCATTTTAGAAATATCTTGAGGAAAATATTGATGGACATCATCAATATAGGTCCTACAGCTGATAAGATTTTACTGCCGTATGAAGTGTTAAAATACTTGCAAATCAATTGCAATAAATCCACCAAACTTTTTTTTGTCATTCAGCTCGGTCTACTTTTTTTTCAACAAATCCACTTTATATATATTGGTGGTTGGTTAAATATTTTTCCGAAATTCTTTACGATATCGTACACATTTCTGTATAATTAGATACGAAGGGGAATTTTTTTCACACGTTTCGTTATTTGGCCAAATAATAGATTCAACCAATTTGAAAGAAGAGTTGTTGAGGTCACGGGAAATGTATAATTTGATTTCTAATAAATGTGGGAGATGTATAAATTGTGTTACACAAAATTACAATCTCAAAATGTCTTTTAGTATTTCCACTATTAATTTTGCAATTTCGAACTTGCAGTAGTAATTATATACATCACACATTCCGACATAACATTGTCACTCTTGAGAACGTAAGATAATCGAAACGTCAATAGTATTCAAAAATGGTTGAAAATACTTTTTATTTGTTAAAATTGAAAACTTGTTTGAATTTTAAATGTACTGTTTCTGACAGTTATAAATTTCACATCAAAAGTTTTGCAAGACAGTCCAGTTACGCATACAGGTCTGTTACTTTACGTACGCCCTGCTATGCCATGAACACCTACGTTGGATTAAAAATTTGCCGCTGCTTTAAGCCTCCATAGATACTGTCAGTGGAATCCACGAATATGAAAGGCTTAACGTAATAAATTTAAAATAATCCCCTAATATTTACAGTAATATCTAATTTCATTTCAATAAAAGTGGGAAGGGAGATATTAGTTTACCGTTAATTCTTTGTCATATAATATTTTAATAATATGACCTTATATTATTCCATTATTCAGAACTAACACAAACATTACTCAATATCTATACTAATCTATACTAATATTATAAAGCGGAAGATTTTGTTTGTTTGTTTAAACGCGCTAATCTCAGGATCTACTGATCTGATTTGAATAATTCTTTTTTTGTTGGATAGTCCATTTATAGAGAAAGGCTTTAGGCTATGTAATATTACCCTGAAACCAATAGGGGCGAAGCGTCCGTGAGAACTGTCGCGAAAACGGGGATAATTATTCACATTTGAGGTCTTTCGTCGCATGCGCAGCATAAACGGTTTAAGTTATTCAAAAACTATGTATGAAAGAATTATTCCTTTTTAAGTTTTGTCGAAGAAGGCTTGCTACCATTATAATGTGCAAGCAGGCCGCGCGGCGGTGGGTGAGGGGGAGGTGGGTCTCGCCCCACCGCCATGCTTGCCACTACCACTCGCGAGTGTACCTTTGTGAGGTACCATGCCGCGCGGCTCAGACGCGTGGCATGGTACGCGGCTTCCTATTATTTTAAACAAAAGTAAAAACATAATTTATGCCGAAGTACTTTGACCCATTATTTAAATAAATAACATTATTTTTTTACATATTATTTTAAAAAAATCTTATTCACGATTACACAATAATATAAACCAACGTGAGTAATCAAAACATAATCTCGATAGAGTTTCCGATAACCACGCGAAAGAAGTCGCGGGCACAGCTAGTTTTGTATATATTGGTTGGAACCATTTGATTAGCCACCATTCGTTAGAATTAAACATTCCCAACTTCACAATACACAACTTCGAGATTCAGTCTAGTTCTGCAAACCTTTATGTACGGAACGGATCCGGGCATTACTTCGCGCACGTCCCACCAACCCGGCCTAAGTCGGCTTTAACATTCACGGGCTGATTAAGAGACAAGTGTGCACGCTGCCTTAAGCCTCCACCGATACTGTGAGCAGATTCCACGAATTTGAAAGGCTTAACGTAAGGAATTTTACGTGTTCTCGGAAATCTGGAGAATTTGCGCCACCTAATATTTGTAGTACATGTCTTCATTCAAATACTGTAAATAGAGCTTTAATTATTTTGCTTATCAATTATTTTGCGATACTTAAACAATTGCATCTGGACAGCGATGACGAGGAGTAAGCTAATCTTGTATCCGAATTCTATCCTAAACAATACAGCTAAAACTTAAAATTAATGTGTCATCTAAAATTTTGGACGCATAATAAAAGTCCAGTGCCGTTCTACACACGCATCTAACACAAGTTAAATAATATCTAGTTAGCAATTATTGAATTAGAATTCTTGGATTAAATTATGAACGTTTAGATTAAAATAATAACCGGAGGCCAACCGATGGGCCAACTAAATTAAAAGAAGAAAAGTGAATAGTTTAATCCTAACGACAAGAAAAGATAGAAAGAAAAGCTTGCGAGTAGTTATAACAGAACACTGAAGCATAAAAGGGTGAACTGGAATATCTAGAGCATAACCAAAGTGGATAATATTCTAAAGAATAGAAAAAGTAATTAAATAAAGGTTAACGAATTAGCTCTGGTACCAACACTTTTCGGAGATGAATATCGCACATACTTTTTTCACGTTTAAGTTGATTCAGTCTCTGACTGAACGAAATCTGACAAATTACACGAATTAAAAGTCTATAATTTAACTTTAATTTTACATTTGTTTATTGAATGATTGGATAAGTTAATGCGATTTATCATAATACTCCAACCAATCATTGCTTTATCGCAAGCTGTACTGTTAAGACATATTAAAGTAGTAAGTATGGGAAATACATGTATATATACATATGTAAAAGGAGAAACTGGCTGGCTGACTTAACAACACAGGGCTTAAACTATAAAGGTTAGAAACTTGAAATTTTACACAAACGTTTTCTCTATAACAAAGGGTAGCATTAAGAAAGGATTTGTAAATTAACGCTCTTAATGGCTAAAACCTCAGCATCTCCGCAAAGTTAGTATGAAACTTTGCCGTTATTTGGTTGAAATTCAGTATAAATATTACGAAATACGTGTAAAATATTTTTGAAAATCATCTCTTAAGGGGGTAAAGGGCGGATTAAAGTTAGTGAAATCTACAGGCGCGGGTGAAACTGCGGCACACTGCTAGTATTTTACATTTTAGCTCAGGGTGTACAATGCATAACTCGGCTTTAACTATCACGAAGCGATGATGAGACAAGCTTTGTTAAAACTCCGTTAATGCTGCTTTAATTCCGAAGAGAACAGTTTCCGTGTTTACAGTTTCATGTTAACGTTGTATGCAGTTTTAAACTTTTCTCATTGTATTAAAGACAATAGTTTAAAACTGTTTCAGTTTTATCACATCAGCATCGTAATGATCGAATCAGCCCTAGAAAGTAATTGCTGGACATGGTCTCCACAATAGACTTCGTAGAGGACCGGATGTATGTGGCCTGAATCCAGTGCGATTGTTTTGATATCGTCTCTCCACCTTGTTGGTTGACGTCCTAAACTGCACTTACGCTACCTGTGTATATATTTATTAGCCCACAAATGCGTTAAGCATTGCAGGTATTCAGAAATGATGTGTAGCTCCTTGTCCACCCATAAAGAAAACCAAATGAGACCAGATCAGTGATAAATACTGCTCGCAATTTCTTTAGTGTTAGGACCTTATATGTCTAAAAATAGCGTCACAAATACTTTAAAAAGAATTTAATGACATACCCCTCTTGCCTAAAAGGCATCCTGGCACGGCCATTAATGGTAAATCATAACAAAATGCGTAGATTATAACGCAAAATACTTAATACATAATATTTCAAATTTAATGCAATATCCACAGTAGTAAAACTACTGTATGTACAATGAGGATGTGACAAAGGTTACATATCGAACGAGTCAACGCCATCACCAACCAATATACTGCTGAATGCCCAATGAAGAAGATAGTTTGTAGAAAATAATATTATATTAAATATATATATGATGTTCTTCTATATAGGTCTTATATTTTGGTTATATCTTGCCACAGGGAAAAATTAATACTTGCATGTCAAGACGAACATAAACATATGTAGGAAAATAAAAACAATCAAAAGGATAAATATGAAGCTTTGCCATAATCATATATTGGATAAAGAAAGTAAAAATAAAATAGATCCACAATCAGAACATAATCGACGAATTTGATAAGAATAAAAAATCAGGGCTGCGGAAGGGACCGAATACAAATGCTGACAAGGGTTGACATGACGATTAAACAAACGCCTGGACGGACAGAGAATTACCTCAGAACTTGCAGGTATAAACCTTACTAGTTGGCCACGATGGATTTGTACAGTACCCACAATTTTATTTAATTTATATTTAATGAATACGCCTCTATCTGCACCAAATGTCTGATATATCTAAACTGATACAACAACAGAGCAGGGATAGATGGGCAGTAGCATCGATAGAATGCCACCAAGCCTGTCCAGGACTATTTTTTTTTATCAAGTCAACAAACAGGCATACAGTCCGCATGATAGTAAGCGTGACCGTAACCTATGGATCCTTCAAATATCACCAGGAAATCACTAGCGCATTGCCAACCTTGTGATTTGAAGATATTATGAAACAAACCCAGTAATTTCACTGTCTTTCACCCTTCAAACCGAAACACAACAATGAGAATACAACAACCTTTATATGTGGTCAACCTCATTTAATATCTACTACTTTGAAAAGGTCTTTATCCACCAGTGGACGTTTTACAACTGATACGGTGATAGGAAATTTTAGTAAATTAAATAGTTTATTTTTATTTTACCTGGATAATCTTTTATAGACCAATATTATAGCTGAAAATTGCGACGTCTATGGAACTCAACATTCAGCCTTGTTGAAAAAGCTAAAAGCTCTCAAACTCACAAAAGCCGGAGCTTGTTTGCCCTCTACCTACAACTCAGACGTATTTTTTTTAAGTGCTACGATGCTGCCACATATCAAATCTGTCATCGGGTAGCAAGCCTATATTGAAACTAGACTGCCATTGCGGGACGAGTCTTAAAAGTAAGGTTATTGCAGCATTACTTAGATATACAGATAATATCTTATTATCTCCTCTTACTATACTCTCTTATACTCTAAGAGACAAGGTATGTACGGTTGGATGACGGAAGTATACTGTCGAATCATATTTCGAACTTAACACCAGACTAACCGAGACCCGCGCTGATTCTATCTCCTCCCCACTTACAGTTAAGTGCTCCCAGGCAAAGGCGTAAATGATAGTGGATATATAAAATCATGGTATATTTCCTTTACAAGAAATGAAGTGTGAATGAATTAACTTCATTTCTTGTGAAAACAATAGGTTCAAAGCTACCTATTTACCTAAACTCAACTCGAATAATTTCTTATCTTATATCATATGTTTGTATCATAACACAATTATTACTTGCGCCCAAACAGTCATATTTCAAATCCCACGAGATTGCTTTCCCACTAATGCTAATGATTTTCTTAAATAACCTACTATGCCGCACCGACGTACCGACGGGCAGTTTGCGTATGATAAATCTACAAAGGACTCTACACTCACTAGCCCACGCTAGCTTTTTTGTAAAAACAGTAATATAAAATAACTACTTTCATAGGCGTTTATACCTGCGGTAAGACTTACAATGATAGTTTATGCCTGATAAGTAAGTCCGAAAGTAAATGCGACATTTCTAAAGTTAAAATTGATGAGTTAAAATTTTTTTGCTCGCGATTTTGTAACTACAAAAGCATAATGATCTGAAATGTATTAATTTTTGGGTACATGAAATTAAAACGTATTCGACACTGTACTTAATAAAACATTTCAACACATCTGGTGTTTGGGATATTCTCCGAGAAAAAATTTATTGTTATGTAAATAATAAAATCAAATAGATTTATGATTTTATTACATTAGAGAAGTATCAATAAAGCAAATATTCAAGCGGATGGTGCATATAAATATATTTTCTTTATAATTTTGTGATTTTGGTTAGTTTTTATATTTTAATTAAATATAAAAATCAACACACCACGGCTGTTTTATTGACTGTGTCATTAAAAAAAAGAAATGTTTTTCGTTATAGAAGCCAAAAATACAAATATAAAATAGATTTTAATTAATATTTACTTGATTTTTAAAATATTATGAATATTAAACACAACAGTCCTGTAATATGTAAATTTTAGTTAATAATAAATGGTCACTACACTCGATTTTATTACCTTAGACACTTTATAACATTCAAACTTGAAACAAGTTCAAGAATAGTAGCGCACTTTATTTTGATCACCACTTTCCAGCTTTTAATAATTTTCTACCAAAATTCCTACCGATACTTTTATATATGTATCTACTAGATAACTATTAATATTTCTATTAAATACAATAATAAATCAATATATCCAAAAAATGCTACAATATTTTTTTGTTATTAATATTTTTGGTAATTTTTGCTTTCACAACTGTCGGTTTACGCGGGAACCGAATACAGTTATTTTTTTTATTTGCGCGGTAAGTTTCCGAAGCGTGCGCGTCGCCGCTCGTTGCGTACAAAGAGGTCGAGGTGCAAACACCCACTGACGCGAAACCGCCGCGGAGCAAGAGGGCGGGCGGGGGAGGATTTCAATCATGCACGGACATCTGCCACAGAGATGGATTAAGAAAAACACCTATTTGTGACCTGCGGGTGTTTAATGGAATGGCCAAAACCACACGTTTGTTTCCGAACTTTATATTGGCGGAAACAGGTTTCCGCTCTTTACCGTAAACTTTTTACTCTAAGGTTTATATTTATATACCTAAAAGTTGAGTTTCACTTGGAATACAACAAAACTAACAAAGTCTACCGTAGACACCACTTATACAATATAAAAACATATGAAAAAGTAATTATTAATAATATCCTAACACAAAATACAAGCAGCGCTCCGCGATTTCCCTCAGGTTTCATGTTATAAAACGGTTCAGAAGTTTTTGACGAACCCGATGGCGCAGAAGGTAGTGCGCTAAAGTCCATCGGTTCGATCTCTCCCAGGACAAATATTTATATGATGATATTTATGATTTGTTCTGTCTAGGTATTAAATATATGTAATTATATAGAATATTTTTAAATTTCACTGTTGTCTGATGTCCGTAACCAGCAGTGCTTGAAGCGACTAATCACAGATTCTAGTCATCAGATCACATTCAGGTATAAGATGTTGTGAAAATTTATTTATGATACATATTACAAATTTTTCCTTCTATGATATAAGATTTTAGATTATTTTAGTACCTATTTAAAAAACATACAGATTTTGAGAGCCTTTAAAGTCTCAATTTTAATTTATTACTAAGAGTTATTAAAATGCAAATACTTGCGGTTACACGGGCTTTGTGACCGTAGAAACTTACTGAAGCTTCTTTTAGCCCGA
The DNA here is from genome assembly GCA_020976665.1 of Heortia vitessoides. Classification (NCBI taxonomy): domain Eukaryota; kingdom Metazoa; phylum Arthropoda; class Insecta; order Lepidoptera; family Crambidae; genus Heortia; species Heortia vitessoides. The sequence continues at coordinate 15,173,462 of JACJUM010001610.1, read as the reverse complement.
ACATTTAAGGAATTTACCTACCTTTTAGCGATTTAAAATTCCCGTAATTGAAACATTTAAAGACAGAGGCTTATTCAATTAATAACGATTTTAATTAAATGTATACAAAGCGCAGCTGAAAATACAAAACGTAAATTCTCCAAGCAGCAAATCTCTGAGCAATAAATTTTTATGACGTTCATCATCATACCAGCTATTGAAAGTCCACTGTTAGACATAGGTCTCCTCAAGAAAAGGGAAATTTTGCTCATAGTTGCCGCACTGGGCAAGCGTGTTGGCAATCGCAGAGCGCAACTTTCGCCACGGGGATGCTGCCCACCCTCACCCTGTGCATTTGAGCTGCATTGTCTCGGATGTATATACCGCCGTCTGTTTGTTCTGGTACCTTATTCACCTTATACGATACCAGGTACAAAGGGAGGTACTATTCTACAGTGCCGGTACCTCACGGCTTTATTATGACGTTAGTTTTGAGGAAAAATATAGCTCAGACCGTGACTACGTCTGCGTGTTTTTCACTAGTTTTGTAGCCTTATATCCCGTATCTTAGGGGCTAATTTAACAGACAATTGATAAATCATATCTGTTTCGCATGTATAATATAAGTATGGATAACTGTGTACACCGACGACCACTAAAGCGCATTCGTTAGTGTTCCAACCATATTTATGCCTTTTGATCCGTTACGATTTCGATCCTCAACCAGATATTTATTTGATGAACATTTGTGTTTGTTCTGTGTCTACAAATGCTTTAAGCTATTTATTATGGAGTCAGGTCAAATCATGCAATATTGTTTGAATTTGTTTTTATTTATTGAATTTAAGAACAAGGTTATTTGCGTATAATGAAGGCTATTGACTTATAAGAATATATAAATTTTCTTTCATTAGAATGACTTGAGACTGCTTATAATAAGGTCAAATAAAATTACATCATAATGAAAAAGTTTGGTACAGCTTTCATAAAATTAAACCATCAAATAGCTCATATATTTCCCCAACCCACAACTTAATAAGGAAACACTGCATGCGAAATCAGGATTTTTATCTTGGCAAGTTTCGGCAATTTCCCGGAAATCTGCGGGGTAATCCCGGCTACAAAGGATCAGGGGCGGGAGGGGGGGAGGAGCGCAGTTTTATTAATTGCGACCGCCTATTGAAGCCTATCCCAGATTAAAGAGACGTCTCCAGAGCTTCCCAAACATCTGCCCGTCTTGAGATTTTTGATAAATCAATGTCAAAGCGATTAGGAACTTGTCAAATGTGGGCATAATTGATATCTTATCAGGCTACCATCATTAATTTCTGAGTTTCATTGAAATTGTATTTTTGAAACTCAACTCTATTAAATGCGTTTCTAGTAAGATGTGGCCAGTTGATATTGTTTCTTACTTACTGACAGTATGATCGAGTAGAGTTCGTTATGAGATGTATTCAAGTCATTATTATGAACATTACATCAACCAAAGAATATCAACGGGTGGATATAGGCCTCCCCGAGATAGGAGGAATTTTGCCTATAATTGCCGTGCTGGGCAAGCGTGTTGGCAGTCGCAGAGCGCAGCTTTTGCGACGGGGAACCTTTTGCCTATCCCCACCATGTGCATTTGAGCTACTGTTTTGGACGTATATACCGCCATCTGTCGGTTCTGGTCGCCAGTCGAAGGAGGAGGTACTATTTTCCTCACGGCTTGTACTGTCCTGTTTTCAATTTGTGCTATGCCATTTCAGATAGATGTCACCGATACCGCAGCCGTCCCTAAGACACTAGAGTTAGTAAGAAGTATACTATTCTACCAGTAGGTACTCAAGTCTAGATGTCATCCAGTTGTAAGAAATTCAATAAAAATAAGAGATATGCAATAAAGCACGTCAACAAGAATAATGTTTATTTCTATAAAACAGATAAAAGAAAAAAAACATTTAGTTAGCCGTGCGGTACCGTCAAATAGAATAGTACTTGTATTAGGTATCGTAAGAGGTTACTGAAGTTAGGAAACCAACAAAGGACGGTATACTTTACCTGCATTAAACATAGTTTTAAGGTGCCGGCAGGCTAATATAAAGTAGGTATATTTTACATGTTAGATGACACCGTGAATTAAGTGCTTCATATTTCAGAAATATTTTTTCCTTTGGTTCCCTCGCTAATGGAACTGCACTAATGACATTTACAACATAAACCATTGATTTATGTCAGAATGACGCAAGCAAGCGAACGGTCAGCTGTCTCTGATCAAATGTTTCAATCTTGTTAGTAATTACCAACATGCATCGGCCGGGCTTCAATCAGCACGGCGAGCATTCTCTTTAGCATTTCATTATCTTTATATATATTTGTATATATATTATATTTATTTATTTTAAAGAGGCAGCACTCAGCGATTTTAACCGCGGAATTTTCTTTCCCGTATGAATATACCTTATATTACTTGCTAATAGTATAGCCGTAAAGTTGCGGCGAAGTTGAATAGTACTTCCCCCTGTACCAGGTGTCGTTAGAAGCGACTAAGGTACCATAACCGACAGATGGCGATATGTCCATCCGAAACAGTGCAGCTTAAATGCACAGGACAGCAGCATACGTCGCGAAAGTTGCTCTGCGTTTGCCAACACGCTTGCCCAGCGAGGCAATTATGGGCAAAATTTCCCCTTTCTCGGGGAGGCCTATGTCCAGCAGTGGACTTCCAACAGCTGGTATAAAGGTGTAACTTTTTATATTTATCGAAATCAGTTTCGTAGTTGTTGAGTTTAGTTGTCACAAACGTACATAAAATAAATACATTTACAATAAATATAAAATCAAGCAAAAGATAACGTAAACATACTCAGTATAAAAACTATAATCGATCAAACTACAAAATGCTAGATATAATTTATCCACTCAGGAAACAAAACAATAAAATAATTAATGTTGTATTATTATCATGGCTTCAAAAAATAAATCTTCTTTAAATAAATGCACATTCCTACACAATAATTGCTCTCTTTTTTTTAGTTAAGCCAACTAACTAAAATAGCCTTTAAATCACTTGTAGAATTATTTAATGCTTTTATAAGTTCAACCGTATCAGAGTTTTACCTGCACCCATGAATTGACACCACGGCGAGCTTTATGCGCTTTACGGTCATAGTAACGCTTTAACATCATATATTTTAAGGATGACGTATGTAATGACCAACAAGCAACGCCGCTTTAATCAGCGCAGCCCCAGCACTCCAGCGTTCATCAATCTTCACACGGATCCCAGCTTGCGGCACTGTCAGCTGACCCCTTTACGTCACTCTAACAGCAAAACTTACAAAAACTCACCAAATGTATATAAGGTCAAATTATATCGCTTTCGCTGTAAATGCAAAAAACTTTCTCTTGTGTTTTTTAATGAGAAATACGTCATTATTTGAGATTTTATTGAGTATAACATATTGTATGCGGATTCTACTATATACATATAATTTTAATATTGCCTGGATGTTTCCGATCCCACAACTTTGCGAGAGGAATGAGAATATACTGATATATCATACCCCAAAAAAGAAATACTGACATATAATCATAGACCTTAAACTATAAGGGTTATAAATTATTATTTTTAAAGGGGTTTCTTTTGTTAAATCCTTTCTTTGGGAACTAAGAGAGGATTTTTGAAAATTCACTCCCTAAAGAGTATGCAAAGTTAGTATAAAACTATTACTACTACAACTTAACGTACTATATAGCACTAGTTACGAATTGCATTATTAAATACTCAAACATGTAAAATAAATCCGTTAAACTATAGAGGTAGTTTTTAAATTAGTTTTCAAAACGGAAATTGCCTTCGCTGCAAGCAGCGAGAGCTTCGGATCACACCCACACAAGCTTAAATAGATGAGGACAATTTAGAAGGGCCGACCAAATGTACCAAAAATAATGAATGGGGTGTCTTGTACAGTCGACTGGTCCGGACCAACTTGTTATTAAGACTTGGGTACTTGACTTGGGCAGGCGCTTTAGATTGTCCCTTAAATGAATGACTACAGTTTTTGTAAATGGAGAGTTATAACCATCTTTTGATTCAGATGTTATTTTGCTCGCGTTATATTTTGTATTATAACCTCAAACTCGCCTCGGCTTAGTAATCCACTTAGATTATTTGATGTTAACCCCTATATTTGTACAATATATTAAATTTAGTTTGTGAGATTTTTTGTGGGCACACACCAAAAGTCTTCTGAACACCATTGTTGACCATACCCTAATGTTATCATAAAGTTGCTTGTACTTGCTTCGACCGAAAGACATTATGAAACTCAGTAATTTCACTGCCACTCTCTCCCTTCATATCGGAACCACTGCTAGACATAAAACTTCCCAAGAAAGGGGAAATTTTGTTATAGTTGCCGCGCTGAGCAAGCGTGACTGCAATCGCCCATTTCCGCCCTGTGCATTTAAATTACGCGGTTAAAGCTTTTTTATTTTATTCAAAATGCATTACAAATCATGATATTTGTTAACAAGACTATTACATACATTACTATTGAATTTGAATGCATGATAAATTGACAAAATTAAATGAAGTAAACTACGCTGTCTCGATGGCTGACGTATTCTAATAGTCGTTCTTGTGACACCGGGCATAGGTGAAAGTCATATTCCACTCTTGACAAACGTGACGTTTTGTTTTCATAACATTTAAACTGATACTTCTGAACAAAACCTTCATTTGTTGTTTTTTTATTAACACATTTTCGTTACTATGGGCATCGTTGTAACTATTACTTGCACTAATTACATTTTAAATATGTTATTTTAATTTGATCTATAATACGAAGTGTCTAGTTTTCGATATCTTGGTGCTGATTAGTTACCCTACAAAATGCGAATTTGGTAGGGCATCGTGAGTCTTACGGTATTGACCGGCAAGGCTCCCCTATACCTGTATTAAACAGATATACACGTGTGCTATCGATGTATTGTTAGCCAGTTCCTACAACCTATCGCTGTTTTTGGCTGTTGACATTCTGTCACTGATATGATCCTCGACAAAACCCTGCAGGCAATTTCAATTGGTAACAATCCCGCTTCCTCACATACTGTGTTCATATTACACATATGGTAGGTCCTTAGAATTTAATTTGCTCTATTTTACTAAAAATATAAAGTTCTCGAATTGATGAATTCAAATAAATCCACACAACATATCATACGAAAACCCGACTCCAAGATAAGTATCTAAAAGCATGAATAAGTGTTACAGATATCAGACAATAGAGAAGTTACAAATATAATACTGACATGAATGTATATAACACTTAGACACATCAAATATTCATTTTATAAACATTTGTTTTGAGTAGGGGTCGAACTCACGACTTTAGGCGCACTGGATAGGATCACTGCCACCTGTGCCATCTGGCCCGCAAAAAGGTCATCATCAACAAAGATGATAGGCTGATTCCCAGAATCACGCTGAATCATTATATCCAACACTAAACTGTTTATAGCAAATACGCAATGGGATACCGGTGGAGTAGAATAGTACCTCCCTCTCACGGTGTCGTAAGAGTCGAATAAATACCCAAGGTGACAGATGGCAGTATATCCATCCGTAACAGCGCTGCTTAAATACTACAGGGTGGGATGGGCAGCAGAATCCTCGTCGCAAAGTTGCTCTCAGCGATTGCTAAGACACCTGCCCAGCGCGGCAAGTATGAGCAAAAATCCCCATATCTTAAGGAGTTCTATGTCCAGCAGTAAACTTTCTACGCCTAAAATGATGATGAAGAATAAACCGAATAGATAGAGAACCCTTATCTTGACCTACGTGTTTTGTTTATGGCGTTCATTAAACATGAATCATATGAGTTGTCGACATGGTTATAAACAACTAAGAAAAAAAGAAAGGCGAACAGACGATCTGACTAAAACCGCAGGATTGCGCTAGAAGTAGATCACATTCAACCGTTCTTATTGAAAATTACTTCGAGAGGCCTATATCCAGGTGTGGAAGTCCTACTAAGTCGTAATAAGACTTTAGCAGTGAGTAGTTTATTCAACGGAAAGCTGCTGAACACGCCTTGATTGAGTCACCCACATTAGGGATCTATATATACCTAATCTGTGTATGTATATTGCCACAGACCTGGCCAAAATTAAAATAAATATAAATTACTCAAAACTTTCTTTGTTCTTGTTATAAGGTGCAGAAGAGAAATTATTTTCTTCACTTTCCGCTCAACAGAGAATTCAGTAGCGAGAGAATAAGATTTATGAGTTAGGTTGGCCTTGACTTGACTTATGTAACTTATAATTTTATAATCACAATCCAAGGTTTTTTAGTAAAAGTGAAGGACTCAAAATCACCAAATGTTTGTTAAAGTGATTTAAATCATGGAAACACTATAATGTATATATATTAATAAGACATGAACGGAAATCTTTGTAGCCATTTATTAAGGAAAATGCGCGATCGGATGAGCTTGAAATTCGACACTGTTCAAGTTTTTGTGTTCAAGTTGGTCTTAAAGCTATATCACCATATCAGCTATTGGCAGTCCACTGCTAGACATAAAACTTCCCAAGAAAGGGGAAATTTTGTTATAGTTGCCGCGCTGAGCAAGCGTGACTGCAATCGCAGGACGTGGCTTTGGCGATGGGGGTGCTGCTGCCCATCTCCGCCCTGTGCATGTTAATTACTCGGTTTTGAATGGAAATACTGCCATCTATCAGAAATGACAATGTTCAGAAATGACACCTGGTGCAGGAGGAAGTACTATTCTACTTTGCCTGTATCTCATGGCTATGCCAATACCTCACGGCTAGCTTAAAGCTTTTTTATTTTATTCAAAATGCATTACAAATCATGATATTTGTTAACAAGACTATTACATACAATCCTATTGAATTTGAATGCATGATAAATTGACAAAATTAAATGAAGTAAAGGTTCATTGTTTATTTAATGTGAAGCGAATGACGAAAGATTTTAAAAATCCATATAGGTGGAGTTACTTCCACCGGGTGACCACTAGTTCTAATGAATCATAATAATGTTAAGTACCGAGTAACTATTGGATGGACTTTAAAAACTAATCAGCCGGTATCCTTCCGTATAACCGAAACAAATATCCGTATTTTAAATTTAACAACGACAGTAAAACAACAGCAATATCTAAATGGCAGGTGCGACCTCAGAGACCATAAATATCGTAGATACATGCCTTTGCCAAAACGTCCCCTACTACGTTCTTATAATAGTTATAAATGAGGTGCTCTCAGCCGATGCTATCCTGCATCTATTTATCTTAATGCGTCAAGGGTACGATAATGTGGGGCCGTAAAAAGGTATTTACATGAGAATATAAAATTATCTGTTGAGTGCTACGTGATCTCGTTCAGAGCGTTATACTGTCAAATCGTAACGTAATACAAAGATGTTTTGTCGTCAGAATTCGATAAATGTTCTTATTAGTCTTTTGTTAAGGTACATTATTTATTTATGTATTTTAATAGAGAACAGTTAGTTGTTTCGCTTTTAATTATAACTAGCAGTGCTCGCGACTTCGTCCACGTAGAATAGTGACTTTCAGGATTTTATTTTTTGTATTACATTATTTTGTAGTATAGTCAATAGTTTTCGCCGTGCACGCGATGTAAGGATTTTTTACATAAATTTTTAGTTACAATACTGGACTTTTAGGAAGGTTCCCTAATTTTTTTAAATATAATGTAGCCTCCTCAATAAGTGGACTATCCAACACTGAAAATTATCTTCTGAAACAACTTTCTTTCAGATTTCTGAAAACTTCTAGTGCTTCTTTTCTCTCAGAATTTAAAATCAGACTAGCCGTTACGGAGATAAACGCATTCAAACAACCAAACTCTTTAGCTTTATAATATTACAATAGATTATGAGACTAATTTGTAAAACACGAGTACTGTAAAAGTTCAACTATTCCTTAGGGATCTCAATCAAAGTCAAAGCTCAACGATCAAAGTATTAGACTAACAATACAATGGTCGTGGTCCGATAATGCTCTTGTACAAACTATGACATTCTAAATAAATGAATTCATTAATAATAAGCCTCCCCGAAGAACTGTCGTTTTGTATACTACATTTTAGACATTCCTAAAGAGGGTTTAAGGTAGGGCTAAAAGACCTTAAAGTAATTTAGCAAATTCTGTTGCGTGCTCTTTGCGCATCGGAAATACATATGATGGTTCTGATAGCAGTTTTTTTTCAATTCATATTACTATGAACATATAAGAAAATAATAAAGAATACTATAACTTTGATACTAACGGATTTCATACTGGTTAAAAAATATATCATATTTGGAGTTGATAGAAAATTATAAAACTTTAAGGGTTATTTGTTACAATTGTTTAACACACGCGGAATTCTTACTGTCCGGTTATAAATTGAATTCATTACGCAAATATGACATAATAAATTTGTGAACAAAACCTAATAGCCGGCACAAGATTTAAAAAAATGCCGACTCACTGAACCGAAAAATATTTTACGGCGAGAGCACTACACTGCATAAATGCAAGAACTTTATTTCTGTGAGGTAATGAAATTCGCGGAGTCAGACTGTTAGCGGACATTCGCTACCATCCAGCTATAAAGGATAAATACATAATACTATGAAAAAAATTAATTGATGACACATTTTGTGGGATGACACTAATGTGAGTACGGGAAGCGAAAGTGGTATGCCAAGATCGTAAGGTACGTAACAAGTGGAGATCCATAGTCTCTGGCTACACATTCGGTGCATAACAGCCGCAACTGACAGCCGTGGCGATCATCGCAAGGCGTAACTTCGCGATGGGATTCTCATCTTATCTCTGCTTTGATCTACATGGGTCGGGGTGCTAGAACCCGACGTCCCCAACTAATGTGTGGATATGTATTTCGTCCTGCAGGATTTGTACCCGGATCAAAACTGACTTTTTTGAGTTCAAGCTATGCACATTTCAAAATCCGTTTAAGCCAAGGTACCTTAGCAGACTAGCAGATCTTTTTGCATTTATTATAATTGTATCATCACATCAGCCATTGGAAGTCCACTGCTGGACACAGGCCTCCCCAAGAAAGAGGAATTTTGTCCATAACTGCCACGCTGGGCGAGTGTGTTACGTACTTTCGCGAGAGTATGCAGCTGCTCATCCCCGTCCTTTGCATTAGGGCTACACTGTTTTGGATGAATATACCGCCATCTGTCGGTTCTGGTGCCCTAGCCGCCTCCTAAGGCACCTGGTAAAAGGGGAAGTACTACTCTACTCAGCCGGTTCCTCACGGCTAATATGGACTTAACGCACGGCTACTAATAACCAGGAAAGAAATCATGATGGAATCTCAAATATTGTTTATGGGTAATATAATCGTGCAATTTAGAAGATCCAAAACAATTTGGAAGCTTGAGGGTGGGCACTGCGGGGGCGGGTGGCCGTGACATTTCATTAATTGTGTTTCCTACTGTTCAATTGCATAAACATAACATAAATAAAACCTAAACATCGTTTTTAAGTTTATTTTTCAGGAATACTGTTTGCCATTGATACAAATAGTAACGAATAATTGATTGCTATATTATTATATTAATACTTATATATATAGTTTATGGATAAGCTGAAACTTTCCAATTCGATACTTGGAAAGTTGAGTTTAAGACGTCGTTTACATATACGGGGCAACACCAATTACATGGTTCAGGTACTGAAAAACATATTTTAAGAGTGAATAGTATGAGGTAAAGTCTATAACTTATAACATTGTTATATTTACACTTTCATAAAATAATTGACATTACTTATACTATCATGAGAAAAGATTTGTATTTTTGTTTGTAACGAATAGGCTCAAAATCTGTTAAACCAATTTTGGAAATTCTTTTCCTTAATTGGTTAAATAGATTTTAAACTAAAAATTAAAGTAAAAAACCACTAAGCCAATTTTAAAACCAAATAAAATATAATATTATTTGCAAGTAGCATAACCTATTTTTGATCTACGCAAGTATAACCGCAGAGCGTCTCAGGTGAAAAAAAAATGTCTATGATAATGTCTAAAAAAATATTACTTTTCAAAGTTTTGGCTTGGTTTAAATATGCTAACACGTTAGCAGTAAGTTATCAAACCATTCACCAACAAATTAACGAAGTTCCATCGGGCAAATAACTAGGAAGTTCAAACATAACAGACCCAAAGCCGAAGGGTGTTAAGGTTTAATTGCACATATTTAGAGCCTACTCACACAATTCACAAATAGCTTTGATATGAGGTATATTTAAGAACATGAAACGTGTCCTTACACATTTTATCCATATTCATATTATCATATTTATTTATATATATATATATATATATATATATATAGCAAACAAGCATACGGTCCGCTTGATGATAAACGTGACCGCAACCTATAGACACTCGTGTCATTTCAAAGATATCACTAGTATGTCGCCAACCGTATCAACTGAAGATACAACGTCACATTTACGCAGTAATTTCTCTGCCTCTTTCACCCTTCAAACCAGAACACAGCAATGTGAACACTGTTATTTGGCGATAGAACAAGATGAGAGGTCTACCTCTAGTTTTATTGTATAATTAAAACAAATTATACGATCAATAATAAGGTAACCTTTTCAATCTATTTCTACAATAAAAGTATCTGTTTTATGTTAACATACAATCAAAGTATCTGTTTCATTTAAAAAAATACTATATTATACTAAATAAGCAATATCGTTGAGGATTTACAGTATAAACCACAAACTGTATCTGTGAAAATACAAAGAACTATTTAAAGTTTACTGATATCGCTTCTACAATTATATACTTTATTTTAAGATTTTATAAATTAAATAATACACAAATGAATCTGTCAAAACGTCAATCCACCATTGAATAACATGTTGCTCTGCAATGCGCTCAACGACATCCACAGAAAATATTTAAAATTAAAAATATTTAAATGAAATTTTATAAAATGTCACATTTTGACGTATGATATGCTGACATACAACAACGTACTAGAATAGAGGGCAACAGTGTGCTTTTCCTATATGAAACTGTTTCCTCAAACGAATTTAGAAACAGTTTGTGACAGATTAAAAATGGAACGTATCGACGCAAAAAGTACCGTTGGAAAAAATATCAAGCTCACCTAACTGGCAGGTATTGTTGGTAATGCACTATACGCTTAAGCTTATCTACTTCATAGTACCTATGAAAGGCAAACATCAATCAACGAAGTTGTCGAACTAGGTCCTACAATATCGGACTCCATCACATTCTCGATGCAATATGCATCCCAGCTCGCCTTAACCTACGGAAGTGAATCTATTTCCGACCGCCTCACACCTATGCCAATATTAACATCATATTTAACTTCAGACCCCACACCGTATTTCCTTTGGCAAAAGGTCCAAAATGAATGAATGACGAAATTATTGAACACAGACGTGAGACGGGCATCTTCTAAGCGATTTATCTTACTCTGATATTCGACGCTAACATGATGCGAAATATCAAATATTACCCGCTGCTTGCTTTATATAATATTTTATGTCTTTTTGTATTAATTAAAATAAATTGCACACTTACTAACACCAGGAAACCAATATTGTCAGATTAATTGGGGTGGTCATGAACCACCTATATGTATTATTATTTTATCGTTTGGTAAGATTTAACAAAATTGACAACTTTTATTGTCAACAGAAATGTAATACCCACCTTCCTCAAATAAGACGTTTCTAAATGTCAAAGAGTGAATATTTAATTATCCAACTAAAGACAGACCGTTTCGCTCACGGCATTTAATTAAAACATGAGACAAATCAAATCCAAAGAGTTTTGTATCAAACATTCAACGCCCCAGTTAGAGCAGACTCGAGTGGATTCAGTTTGGTCACGCTGACCCAGTTTCGGGATCGCGTCTCGACGTTCCTGCTAACTGCCTACAACTTGTATTAAACTTACTTTGGTGATTTGGCCCTTGGACTGGCTACCTTTTACTGGAAATATTGTCACTCCCACCTTGTTTATAGTGATTCTCTCTTTCCTAAAGCTATGTCGAATACTTTCCTTCTTATTTTAAGTTACTTTTCCTTCGAGTTATTTACTTGGTGTATTTACTAATATACTATATACTATTTGTATTTACTCAAATCGTGGTATGAGTTTTTTAGATAAGTGTACTTGATTAACATTTAACTACTAAAATGGCCATGAGCCAGACCCAAAAAATGTAAGGGATTATATTTAGATTTAGCCGTGAGGTATAGGCAGAGTAGGATAGTCTCCTTGTACCAGGTGTCGTAAGGGGTGGCTAAAGTACCACAACCAACAGATGATGGTATAGCCATCCGATACAATGTAGCTTAAATGCATAGAGCGGAAGTGGGCAGTAGGATCGCCGACGCGATCTAAGGGGCAAAGTTCCCCCTTTCTTGAATAGGCCTATATCTAACAATGAACTTCCAATGGCTGATATGATTTGGACTTGTTAACTAAATAGAATACTGATGGGGTACTTCAAAAAAGGATTTACATAACATGTTTCCATGTAGGTTGCAAGACGACAAACAAGCAAACGGACCGCGTGAAAAATTATTTACTTAGTTCATACGACATCTCATACGTTGACCTTTAAGCACTTGTGTTACGGATATTACTGCAACTAAGCCAGCATTTAAAAATTCAAACCCTGATATCGATTTTGACGGACCGAATGACGCTAGATGGTAGTAATGCTATTTTATGAGCCAAGGGTTGGGCATGGGCTCGATTCCCACTCAGGACAAACATTTATATGAAGATATTTTTGTTTGTTCTATATCTGGATGTTAAAAATATGTATTTAAGTATTATAATTGTGTTTGTTATGTTGGCCGTGATATAAGTGCTTTAAGCAACTTATCTCAAAGTCAGGTCAATGTATGAAACATTGTGTGTATATTATTATTTTTCTTTTTTATATATACACTACAACTTCCAAAACTTGAAAATATTCTGAATAATATAAAATGAAGCTGGGAAATATTCATCATATAAAATTTTGCTCTGGGTGGGGAATCGAACCCATCTGCGTTATGAGCTCGTCAATTCACAAGTCAACACGAATTTTGAGTCTGAGTTCTGTACCTCTGATTTTGAATTCTTATGCCTAACTAATTAAAGAAAAAAAAATTTTATCTAATAAAGTTTGCTTTTGTAGTTACTAAAACGAAATTTTAATTTTTATGAAAAAGCTCTATTTCTTAATTTCAATTATATGTAAAAGGAAAACAGTTTTGAATTCACATATTTTTATTGACTTTAATTATACAAGACGGCATAAATAAACCCACAAATACAAAAAAGAATACAAAAAAGACTTTAAAAATGAACAGATTTGGTATTTCTTCTGTGTAAGTTGGGACTTTTTCGTATGAGCCCCCAAATGTTGACTACATTCCCCATCATATTTTCATTATATTGTCCTTGATAACGCTTTTCGAAGTTCATTATATCCTGGTGGAAACGTTCCCCTTGCTCTTCTGAATATGCACCTAAGTTGTCTTTAAATCTATCCAAATGAGCATGTAGCATGTGGACTTTCAAAGACATTCTGCAACCCATAACTTTGAAGTTGTGAAGCATATCAGTAATAAGCTCCGTGTAATTTTCTGCCTTTCTATTGCCAAGAAAGCCATGAATCACTGCTTTAAGGCTGAGCCACGCTTGTTTTTCGTGCGTACTGAGGAGCTGTAGGAATTGTTCACTGGCCATTATTTTCTTTATTTGTGGACCGATGAAAATACCAGCTTTAATTTTAGCCTCTGACAATTTCGGGAAAAATGATTTTAAATATTGAAAGGCCTCAGAGTCTTGACGCAGAGCCTTTACGAACTGCTTGATCAGACCTAATTTAATGTGCAATGGAGGCATTAAAATATGATCGGGCTTCACGATTGGTTCATTTTTGACATTATGTTGTCCTATTTGAAACTCGCTCCGTTGTGTCCATGAGTGCTGCTGGTAGTGAAGTGCATCGGCTCTACTATCCCATAAGCAAATGTAACACGGATATTTAGTGTACCCGCCTTGCATTCCCATCAGAAATCCAACTATTTTAAAATCCCCTATCACTGGCCAGGCGTACTCTTCATATTTTAAAACTTGAAGCACCATTTTAACGCTCTCGTAATTTTCTTTTAGCATTACAGAATGAGCAAGGGGAAGAGATGGAAATATATTTCCATTATGTAGAAGAACTGCCTTTAAGCTTCTTGTAGAGCTGTCGATGAAAAGACGCCATATATCATGATCTTATATGCAACGGCTCCTAAAAAAACTGCTAAAATACTATAATATTCGTTTTACATTGTGTAAAGGTACAAAAGCAAACTTTATTTTTTATAAATGGAGTTTTTGCTTTTTTTTCGATGTATATAATCAGAAAATATTTACTAAATAACAGACTCAAAGAAAAATATTTTTTTTGTTGACTTGTGAATTATCAATAGTTACTTTTCTATATGTATGTCACGTCATTGTAACAAGCCAAATTGAAAAAGAACGAGTATAAACTATCTATCGTTTAGTCTAAACTTGGGTTTGACCCAGTTCGTGGAGACAAGATAAAGAAGGTAGATTCAGCGACCGTCAACAAGTGCTGATGCATCTAATAATATCGAAGCTCGTGACATCGTTGGAACACTAAAAATATGTAATCAACCCCTAGCGTAAAAAATGTAATCAGCTCCTATCGTATGACATTAGGACAGGTTTTCTTTATGTGCAACATATTATGCAGTTTGTTTATCATAACATACGCTATAGACAGAGATATCTTCTATTTACAAAAAACTGACACATAAAATAGGTAACTTTTACTGTATTAATAATTTCATCGTCATCATATCAACAAAGGAAGTCCGCTGTTGGACAAGAACGGAGGAAATTTTCCAATAAATGTCGCGTTGGGCAAGCATGTTGGCAATCGCATAGCGTAGCTTCGCGACAGAGATGCTGCTGCTTACCACCGCTCTATTGTATTTGAACTACGCTATTTCGGATCGATATATCACCATATGTTAGTTCTGGTACCGCAGTCTCCTCTTACAACACCTACTAGAGAAGAATTACTCATACGACACCTGGTACATAGGGAATTACTATTCTACGCCGCCGGTACCTCACGGCCTACTAAATATATCATATAAAAAAAATTATATGTGCAGGGCATCATCCAAGACTTGACCTAAAAAAGCATACAAACATTGCAGGTTGAATAAAAAGCTGGAAAAAGAATACACATTTCTCGAGCTTAATTTGATGACCTGCAAAAGATTTTGAAATTTCATTTTACGCTGGTGAAAAATGTTCGCAGCCTCTTTAATTAAGCTAATGCGATGCAAAACAACGCAGATAGGAAGAGAGAGACTCCAAAACAAAGGGCCGACGTTTCTTGAAAGAGTCTTTTGAAATCAAATAGCGGGAAGATAAATTAATACAACACAAATATACGTGTGACCCGTGCAAGTAACTCATAGAGCTTTTCAATGCAATATGTATGCACTAATACTGCACTATAGTATATAGCTTAGTATATATATAGCTTAGTATATATTTAGCTTAGTATATATTTAGCTTAGTATATATATAGCTTAGTATATAAATAGCTTGATTCACAGGACAAATTGACGATTTTTAAAATTATTTTAATGCTTAGGACGATCGCAGAGTGTAGCTTCAGAACGAATGCCCAACCCCGCCCTGTTGTGCTACGCAGTTTCAAATATTTATACCCTACCGCCATCTATCGGATCCACTCTTGAATCATTTTGGTAATATACGTAAATATTGTCTTTCACAATTAGATAAGAAGATTAAATAAGAAGAATTACTGCACAAATATATAGAGCGGAAGTGAATATAAGAGTTGATATAGGAGGCCCTAGGCGAACATACTTCAACCCGGTGGAAGAAGAATAAACAAACGTGTATTTTCATACATTTGTGAATAAAGGAACTAAGAGAGGTAGGCCAAAATCGTACAAAGTGGAGATCCATAGTCTCTGTCTACTCCGCTGAGACACATACTTGATGTATGTGTGCCTTTCAAACCAACTGTCTCCATTTTTATGCAAAATTAACAAAAAAGGTTTACTTAAATTAAGGTTTATGCCTAAATTTATTATACTTTTTGACCTTACTACCGAATTAAATAGTAATTACTACCTATCTACACGTGGCTTAACGAAACAACAATTCTCCAAGTAAATTTCTGAACCAGTTTTTCAATTAAACTATACTAGTAGAAAGTACAGGGATCGGCCCCCCTGGGCAGCCACTAGGTAGCCTAACAATAAATATCCTGCTGCTCATCCAAGCCCAGTTGCATCTGAGCTACGTCGTTTAGTGCAGATGTAATCGCGTCTTACGACATATGTATCAAGATACTATTCTCATCTGCCGTTTCCCCAACCTCTGTTGTTTTAAGATATTTCGATTTCTCTGTCCTACTGCTTTAATTTCCGATATTGAATTAAATAAACACAGTTTCAGAATCCTATCGAAAATATTTGTTGTTGTGTTATATATATATATTGACTATTTTCCTGTTCCGGTGTCCCACGGCATAAAGTTCAAAACTCAATGAAAAGCGCTATAACTAACAAAAATGATATAATAATAACACTAGGATTTGTTCACAACAGATTCTTAGACTGCTAAATGACTGCCTTTATATAAAAAATACGCGTCAGAGTGTTTATCAGGGATTGATATCAGTACTACTGAACCATTTTTAATAATATATTTGTGTACAGTTTGGTTTAACATAAGAGATAAAATAGTTAATATCTAAATTTAAGACAGAATAATATATGTTGGGTCAGCTAGTCTATGATATTCAACAATAATTTTATACAATATCTCATACATTGGTTCGGCTCCGAGAAAAGTCGCTTTAATCACTTGTATTACGGCATATAATAGATAAATCACATTTAACACGCAGACACAGAACAATCACAAATTTACCTCATATAAATGTTTGTCCTGGGTGAGGATCAAACCCAGGACTCTTAGCGCACAAGATAGGATTACTACTATCTCTATCATCAGGACCGAAGAATCTAAACCTATTATTAATGAGGTATCTTTTGCGGTTTTCAATTGTTCTCTCTCATGAGATAGACCTCATACGTGATGGACGTCAAAGTTCGTCTATATGGTATCTAACTTTCATCTTTTTCTACAGACAAATAGTAGTGTTTGCATTGTCATGTTCCGATTTGAAGGGTGAGAGAGACAGTGAAATTACGAGGTAATGTCACATTATATCTTCAAGTCACAAGGTAGGCAACGCGTTAGTGTTATCCTTGTGATAATACGAGTGACTATAGGTTGTGGTGACGCTTACTATCACGCGGATCGTTTGCTTGTTCGTCGACCTTTGCTTTGCGAATCGTTTGCTTGTATATAGACCAATACAATAAAAACTAAATTACGCCATTATCTGCAAGCATTGACAAGTGACAAAAAATCGTAATGCTCGCTCTAACGTATGCGTAGCTAAAGATATCCTTCAGGACCTAAGGACCACAGGGGTCGCGCTGTCCTGCTCCAATAATCCAGTAACATAGTGCGTCCCTCTCCAACGTAGACGTAAGGCGATCAATAAGAACCAAGATTATAAATTCGAGAATGCCTCAGGGCGCAAGATGGGAATTCCTCTAATGATATTTTATGCTCCGTTAAGTTTGGAGACGATTGCTTTTTTCGGTCAGATAAAGTGATCTTTGGTATACAATCTCACGGGAGATACCTTCGTTGCTACATAATTATAAATTTTCAGTGACATTTTATTTTCTTTTGTAAATATTTGTACCTATTTTAATATGAACTGACCGATGGCACATTCCTTAGTGTCTCTATCTTGTGCCAAGGGTCGTGGGGTCGGTGGGATGAACATTTGCAATTTTTCTATGTTTGGATGTTAAAGTATGTATTTATTTATTATAGGTGTGATTCCTTTGCTGTCTGGTATCCGTGACACAAGTAATTTAAGCGACTTATCTCTGAGTCAGGACAATATGGAATATTGCAAGCACAAAACAACAAAAGGAAAAATTAACTGCGTCTTTTACCTTTACAGTGAATAAATATGTTTATAAGTTATTAAAAAGTTATTAAAATGAGAATACGACTTCGTCTACGTAAAAGTTATACTTAACGATAGTTCTATTGTCATTAGAATATGTTAGCAATCTTATAATCATTGAAATAACGTAGCAAATGTAATTTTAATAATTCTTTAGTAAAACTTTCTTCAAAGATATTTGTCTTAAGAGAAAGATTTTATGGTTAAAACTTGTATCTCTCATATGATTTTCTTTTCCATCAAAAATTAGTACATAAAGACATTAGACAGATCTATCTATACAAATTAGCTAAATTGCACAATCAATTTTGATTTTTTTGACACGTCTTTAGAGTTTATCACCAATTGAAAAAATAGGACCAAAGTTGAAGGGTAGGTCTGAAAACGTGACAATCTATAATTATCATTATTATTATAGCAGCCGTAGAATGTACACAGTTGGAGAGTCCTCCCCAAGAATGGGGGATTTTTCCCTGGGCAGGTATGATAGCAATCGCAGAACGTAGCTTCCCGACGAAAATACTGCTGCCCATTCCCATCCTGTTGCTTTTGCATATTGCTATTCCGAGTGGATATACCGCCATCTGTCGGTTCCGGTACCTCAGTCATCTCTTACGACCTGGTACAGAGGGAGGTACCATTATTCTCTGCCGGTACCTCACGGCTAATCTATATTTATTGCATTAATATGCACATAATCGTTATTAAAAATTGACTTATGTTACTCACAAATTAATCAGATAAGTTAGTACCACCAGTAAAAAACCCAGTCGAACGATGGTCTTATAAAATACAAAGCAAAAAACAGCATCTTACTCTTACACATGTATCGCGTTTTATCGTTGCGTAAGCCCAACCAACCTTAGATAGCCGGCCATAACACGAGGCTCGATAGCACTCAACTTTGCCTAACCTTTCATATCGGCTTATCTCATAAACTAACCTTTCGCGAGGCGTCGCGCGACGTCCTGTATACGACGCGACGGTCGCATCTTACTTTGAAGGTTATACTTCAATACAAATAGTTTAAATTGAAGGGAATACATCAACACATATAATAAGTATATAATTATATATACATGCATATACCTAGTCGTTCTAAAATAATTTACTAGAGGTAGACCTCTTCTCGATAAAAGTCCTCTGCATTGGTATCTCACTCTCACCTATTTCTATCGCTTAATAGCAATGTTCGCATTGCTAAGTTCTGGTTTAAAGGTTGAGAGAGGCTGTGTGGCACAGTAATTTACTGGGTAAATGTGACATTTTATCTTCAGTTTACAAGGTTGGCGACACACTGGGTATATCTGAGTGATGACACGAGTGTCTATAGGCTGCGGTGAAGTTTATGATCAACCGGACCGTATGCCTTTTTGCTGACTTCGTAACATAAAAAAAAAATAATAATTTGTAAAGTAGAAAGGTTCTGGAACGAAGGCTACGTACGCATCGTAGTGTATTGTCATATTGTGGCATACGACCTAACCAGTACCACAGGACCGCGCTAAGCATGCGCAACAGGTTCTATTGGAAATTAATTAGAGAACTCTATGTCTAGCTGTGGACGGCCTATTAATTTTGACGCATCTTTCAATAAATAGCTCGAAGCTTAAGTATAAAGATTAACTTAGACTAGTTTAGTTTTCGAAAAATATTTATAGCTCCACGCATTTGAATGCTAGAGTGACATTTAAACCGACTTTCAGGGGAACCAAGTCTCAAGCACCATATAAAAATAAATCTCACGCGGAGCGCGGTTCCATTGCATCTTCAGGAAACATAAATACAGGTTTCAAACTATCGCCGCTCCTTTAATATATGAATATCCAAATGGCCGAAAATGGAAGTTAATAATATTTATTACCCCCCGTGAGGTACCAACATTTGGCAGCATATCCATCACAGTGTAGCTCCAACGCACAGGGTGGGGATGGACAATAGCATACCCGTCGCGAAAGCTGCGATCTGCGATTGACACGCTTTCCTAGCGCGTCAATTATGGGCAAAGTTGCCCATTTCTTGGGGAGGCTTTGTCAGGCAGTGGACTTCCAATCGCTGATATGATAATGATGATTTCCTCATAAATGGCTCTGACAACCGAAAAAATATTACATATTAAAATGTAATTGGCCGGATATACTGAGTTAAATGGCGTATACCATTGAACCCAATCTAGTTATGTTACATACGTGCTGTTCGTCTTGTAAGTAGTAGTGTATTTAAGATACATTTGGTAAAATGTTGTAATTATTTATCCTTCGATTTTATTTTTTTTCAGTGTTCGTAGTTAAAACAAATTCAATATAATACAAAAGTAAAAAAACAATACGTCATATCTGTCCTATTGATACAAAAACTTGTTTCCATATCCGCCCGTGGATAACAAATGATGAATCCGAATTTTCTCATATCCTCGTTGAGTTATCCTCTTCATTAAGTGTCTAAAAACTTACCGCTTGTGACTTGAAGAGTAGTTGCGAAGAGACATAGCAGCGAGAGTGACAGGCATCCGAGTGAGTTGAGCCGATGTGCCGGGGCCATACTGTATCCTGCGAAAAGAAGAAACAATAAAATAATCAGCTCTCAGATATCTCTAGAATTTGGAAAATATAGAAACAATAAAAAATTATTTACTTCGCTATGCTAGTGTACAACGCCATCTAGCGGATTATTCTTGAAGTTTATACTGCTGGTGTGCTTTTAGAGCGAAGGGATGGATTGACGTAGTCTCATTAAGTCTTGCTAGATGGCGCTGAAAGCAAAACATTTAAAATCAGCAGAATACAAAAATAAAGATGTGTTTCTTCAGATACATATATGAGCTGACATTTGCATTAAATATTGAGTCTTTTTAAATGGGTTTTATATAAAAAAGTAAGCCTTCATATTTTGTTTGTATTCCAATAAAAGATGGCAAAGTCTCAAATTAACTAGGTACAGGTAATTTTTTTACCATATCGTCAGCATGTGTGTTTGCGCCGCGTCCTTCCGCTGCACACCACAGATCACCTAAAAAAACAATTAAGATATTTATGCTTAATTATTGGTTTACAAAAAAATCAACATTATGTATGTCTGTGCTCAAATGTGTAATAGAAGTAGTCCATAGTAACTGCCACTTAAGCTTGTTAAGATTAAACTATTTGCCTAAATATAAACACTAATCTAACATCTTTTCGCTCAAAGTTCCAACGGATTTTTCCATTAAAATTTCTGGAAAAACAAAATGCAACAGCGCCATAAAGTATTAGTTAGATATAAAATATAATTATTAATCTTATTTGGTATTTTATGGACAATTTGGGCAAATATTTTGTAGTTATATACAAAATATTTGCCCAAATTCAAGTAAACGGTAGGTAGCACTCTCTAGCTATTCACAACTGTAAGGAAAACCAATAACTCATATCAATTTTTTTGTTTGAACGTTTGGACTATATTTTTAAATTGCTCCTAAAGTAACATATTAACCTATCCTACACTGACAAAATGTCAGTCAATTTTGAACTTAACAGCTCTTTTTTAAAGGTGTAAATGAAAATATTGATAGTGAATTTGACAATGAAAAAAAATGAAATTTTGACATGTTTGCGTAGGGTATGAAACAATAGATGAACTGTTGTATTCCAAACTAGCGCTCGTAACGATCCGATAGGCCTATTGATATGTGGTGATATCATACTCTAAATAAAATTATATCATAAGTCAAAATAGTGTCTAAAGAGTTCACTATCCTTTTCTAAACCATATGCTGACTACTCACAAGTCAGTTTCATCGTTCCCAGAAGGTTAATTCCATTCCGTCTTCGCTTAAGTGGATATTGTTATCTTAACAAACAAAATAAATGCACGAAAATCAAGCTCTCTGTATTTTTTTCTTTTTATGAACATGTTATTCTGAGTAAGTACAATTTTTTCTTGAAAATGGAGCAGATTTTTACCCTTCACCCATTCTCACGCGTCACAATTCACAAAACATCTTATATTAACCTGACTCCGAGATAAGCACTAAATATATATGTATTTGACATCCGGGCAAAGAACACAATTATTTATCATATGTATGTTTGGTCTGGGTGGGGCTTGAATCCGCAACCCCTAACACATAGGACTGAGATGCAACCAAACTAATTCTAGCGAATGAAAATCATGAATAGATCATCAAAATCATTTGCAACTTCGCAGTGTCCAAATAGTCACATCACATCGGATCAACCATTGAAATTACATTAGGCTCCCCAGGAAAGAGGGAATGTTCCCTATAATTTAGGCGCGGGGCAAGCGTGTAGGCAAACGCAGAGCGTAGTTTGCTGCTGCCCATCCCTACCCTGTGCTTTTAAACAATACTGCTATGGATAGATATACCACCATCCTTCAGTTTTGGTACCTTAGTCACCTCTTACGACACCTGGTACGGAGGCACGTACTTATCTACTCTATCATACAGCAGATCCTCTGCCGGGATCAACAGTAAACTATATACCTAGGGGTCGATTTACAATTCCAGTATAGATACTAGCTTTTCTTCGAGGTTTTGTTTACGTTGTGTAGTGTTACTGTAACCGACAACTGGTTTGTTATCCGGAGGGAACTAATAACATTGTAGATTCAGCATATATAAATAAAAGATTTAATTAAATCAGACTAGCAATCCCAAATTTATATCGTATAAGGGAGACACAACTCTAACGTATTAAGAAATTTAATATGCAAGGCATGGCAAACAAGCGTGATGGTGCAGATGGTAGTGAACCTATCTTGTGCGCTATCGCTTGTGAGTTCGATCCCCATTCACGACGAATATTTGACGTATAGTTGTGTTTGTTATGTGTCTGGGTATATATATTTATAAATTATATTTGTGACTCCTCTTAAAGTCTGTTATACGTAACACAAGTGCTTTAAGCTACTAACCTTGGAGTCAGAGCAATCAACGTATGAGATCTTGTGTGGGTATTAAAAAATGAAGTCTTTTCAATTGAATCGTAAATGAAATACATCTGTTTTTGTTACAGAGCTCTCAAGCCATGAAACTCGAATGCAGTAATTTATTATTTACTGGGCTTAGTCATATTATTTACTGTTTTTCAATAAATATTATAATTTAATTTTGTAATAAAGTACATAATTTTCATAGTTTTCAAAATATATAGCCCTACGTCGCCATGTGGTACCGATAGAGTTAAATAGTACATCTTCCTATATCAGGTGTCGTAAGAGGCAACTGAGGTATCAGAACGGACAGATGTTGGTATATCTACCCATAATAGTGTAGCTTAAATGCAATATGGTCGGGGATAGGCAACAACATTCCCATCGCGGAGCAACGCTTTGCGATTAACACCACGCTTGCCCATCGCGGTAATTATAAGAAAATTCATCCTCTCTTGGGGAGGCCTATGTCCAGCTGTGAACTATCTTTGTAAGGCTGCTATAGTACTATAGTGCTATAGTCTATATATGACAAATACTATAAAGCTTCACATTAATAAAGTCTGCCTGCTACGTCAAACTTTAATAACCTCAGGTTCACTACGGCACCGGATTTCAAAGAATTAAATAATTATCTAAATGGGTCATCAGTGAACTTAATGTCAGCAAAACTTTATCCTTACAGTGTCGTAGCCGCACTACGGCTACGCGGCTACGAGTGGAGCAATGCGCCAATGCTACGAGCGCTACCTACGGCTACGAATTTTATGGACTCCGCTTCCCGCTACGAGATAAAATTTAATAACCGTTCTACTGGTTACTGGTTATATAAATGCCTTACATATTTTTGTTACAAGTTACGTACAACTGGATAACAGCCATAATACATTTTATGTATATAACGCTTTTTACACCATCGGAGACGCGTTCCCGCGGGAGTGTCGATAAATCGATTGGAATATAAAAGAAAGTAACGTTAAGAGTATATTTAAGCATTGAAGTACCATGTACATGTACATACCTTTATTAATTATAGGGTATATTATATATCTAGCAGTTGTTTCATAGCCCGCGTAGTTCGCGTTTTCGTGTAAATACGGAAAAAAATTTTACACTAGAAAGTAATGCAGCTTTTTATTGGTGAAAGAGTTTTGTAAAGCGGTTTTGTGCTTTCTGTATCCATTCCTTACATACGTGCAAAAACAAATATATTTACATATACATAATGTTTTCACGGAACCCTATTTTTTTCTATAGTATTAATTGCCTAAGTTATATATTATAACATCAACTTCCTGCCAGTGAAAGCCCAATTAAAATTGGTGTCGCTCTTTCAGATATAAGCCGTGATAAGCAGATAGAAATTTAATTTGAAAATTAGTGTATATACTGTATATACCTTCATATGTCTTGAGAATAAAGCTGTTTCAAACGGACAGATAATTCTATCTATATATGTAGATAGTATATTAAGGGAAAGTTCAAAGAAATAATCCAAATCAGTGACCAACCAGAAGTGGAATAATGGTGATTTTACCGTTGGAGTGGCGTATATGACCAGTCCAATGCTGAATAAACAGTTCGCGTAACTCTCTTGCAGGATTTAAGTCGACCATCATTTTAAACTTTATGCGCCTGATATATGGTTGTGAATTAAATGAAAAGTGTTCACATGGACCACGTTTTGCTTTATTTAGTGTTACCAAAAATACAAGTAGATGTTTTAATTTTATTTACTTGAATGATTTCATATTTTTATATATATATAAAAGGAGAAACTGACTGACATATCAACGCAGGGCCTAACCTACAAGGATTAAAATCTTGAAATTTTTCACAGGGGTTTCCTTGTATCGTAAGGGAGCACTAAGAAAGAATTTTTGAATGTTCATAAACTTCTTTTCCCACTTCGTTTTACCCACGAGGTTGCAGAAAAGTTAGTATGAAACTTTGCTGTTTTTGAAGTAATTCGAATGAAATTCAGTATAAATTCCTGAAACATGTGAATAATATTTTTTCGTAAATCATCCTTTAAGGGGGTAAAAGGGAGGTGCAAAGTTAGTATGAAAGTTGTACAGTTAAACGCGGTTGATAACGCGGGGCATTACTGGTTACGTATAATACGGACGGGATAGCACATTCGGTGGACAAACAGTGATATCATGAATACTCGGGATGTGGAACGGACGCTGTCGTGCCGTTGGCGTATAGAATGGAAACACTATCATGCCAGCGAGCTCGTCTTAGTGTTAACAAGTTGACAAGCTAAGATTATTTACTAACAAGATACTTTTTCTTTTACATTAGGCCAGGTCGACAAACAAGCGTACAGCCCGTGTGATAATTAGAGTCACTGCAGCTTATAATAGCTCGCAAGGGTATACTAGCGCGTTTCCGAGCGTTTGGCTTTTAAAATATTAAGTCACACTAGCAGTGTCCGCGACCTCGTCCGTGTGACTATTATGTGATGTGTGACTATATTAGTGACTGTTGGGGGGTATAGTGACATTCGGGATTTATTTCTTGAATTTTTTGTCCAAATCGAATTATTCAGAAAGCTATATAAAGTTATCGAATCGGTCTTACAATCAAAATACATTACAACAACTAAAGAGACTTGACAGAGGCAGCATTTTTATTTTTTTTAATATAAGAACACTTTTCGTGACGTAACAATTACAGATAGAAATATACTGTCGCGTTTTGTAGATAATTATTTATTCTGTAAAGTATATTATTTTGATCTACAATCCATGGATTTAAGGTTTTTTTTTTATATTATTGGCGTTTTTCCTAACCTTTCAAAAATATAATGTTGCCTATTGTGAATCACGATAGTGTAGCTTCCTAACGGTAAAAAATTTTTCTTAATCTGTCAAGTAGTTTTTTAATTATTAAATTCAAACAAAAAAACAATCAAGTCTTTCCTCTTTATAATATTAGTATAAATATAAGTCATCGTGACATTTTGAGCGTGAAAATAACAAGGCCAGTACAGGGCACTTTATCCAGAAAACTGATAATAGGTATAAAAGACA
Source organism: Heortia vitessoides (assembly GCA_020976665.1). Classification (NCBI taxonomy): domain Eukaryota; kingdom Metazoa; phylum Arthropoda; class Insecta; order Lepidoptera; family Crambidae; genus Heortia; species Heortia vitessoides. The sequence continues at coordinate 15,147,338 of JACJUM010001610.1, read as the reverse complement.
ATAATACATTAGATTAGACTAAAAATTAGACTAAAGTCGGACATCTTTAAAATATAGCGTTATAAAATAGACGCAGGTAGTAAAAAACAATAATGATTAAATAATAGAACTAATTTTTTACCCTTAAATTTTTCTTAAACTAAATACATTGCACTGTCAAATAAATATTTTACAAAATTATTCTCTACGGCAAGAGAGAGAAGAGAATGGAATTGGTAAAAGAATACTTTGCCAACTGGCAAACGGACAAGTACAGAAGTATCAATACACGGTATTGTTTATTATGAATAAATTGTTAAACATTTTGTGCCGTTGTGTTTAAGGCGCTTATGCTGCATGGATTGGAGAATGTAAATTGATATATTTGAAGATATTTCAAATAGGAAATCCGATCCAATCTGTATAATGCGTAAATAAAAATGCTATGCAGCCATTTTAAAGTACTCGAAGATATTAAGGAGGGTTGTGTTTTTCTACATACGTATCTAAAATTTGGAGAACGAAGAAAGTACATTTTTTAGATATACCTTAATCGCCCTTATTAAAAATACTTAATAATATATAATTTTTTGAAATTTTGTACAAAATACACTGTAATCTTCTTCCATAGCTGTTGTGGAAGATTAAGAGTCATGAGGGAGACCTCATACAAAAGGTGGTCTGCATCAGTACTTCTACTCTCACTTATTTATACCGCTACATAGCAGTGTTCAGTGGCGTGAATTTACTGGATAATGTGATATAATTTCTTCAAGTCACGAGGTTGACAACGAGCAAGTGATATCCTTGTAATACGATTACGAGCGTCTATAAACTCTGGTGACGGGGACTGCATACTTGTTTGTCAACCTGGTCTAATAAAGTTAAAAAATTGAGACAACGCCATAGGTAAGAGAATTGTCCATGATGAAAAAGACAAGATGGGATCATCTTGTCTTACTTAATCAAGTAAATGAATGAAAATAAATGTATAAAATCAATAAATCTTAAACATCACAAATATTTAGCTTAAAATCCAAAGAATAATTAAATGATGAATGTTGTTATTACAATTTTAAATAAATCAAGTTTTCTAAAACTATTTTTATTTAACAATCTATCGGACATCAGAGTGTATAGAGATAAATTCTAAATTCGAATAGGTAAAAACCATGAACATTGATATACCCGCAAAGAACCTCTATACTAAAATTATAAGATACGAATGAAGAACCAGTAATCTAAATGATAGGGAAATAGTGTCATTTGATTCCTTTTTATCGTTGGAACATAACTTAAAACCCCGGCTTTAACATAACACAAATGACAACAAATACACGATTCGAATAATGTGGCCCAAAATTAATATTCTGACAACGCAGTGCTCGGACTGGACGTTCATTAAAGAACAATACCCGGCCAGTGCAGCCTCACAATAGAAGCAATCACCAACGCTCCACTGCGGCTTCTCTGAACGGTCATGCTGTGGTTTATACAAGGCAAACGCGATTGGAACTTTGTCTTTTTTATGACGAGCCCAATGCTAAATTACTGTAGGTAGACCTCATACAAAGCACCTCACTCTCTTATTTCCGCTGCTAAACAGTAGAGTTCGTATTGTTCTGTTCTGGTTTAAAATAGTAATTAAATTCCCACAACATCTCATACATTGCCCTAATTCAGCATTTCAGGCTTCAGAAAACAGACCGATCACAAATATACTACTTAACAACCAGAAGCAGAACAAACATAAATGTCATCATAAAAAACATTTGTCCTGGGTGACGATCGAACACACGACAGGATCACTTCCATCTGCGCCATCGGGCCCGTCAAATGAGCAAGAGGTAGTGAAATTATATATGACAAAAAAATCTTTAAGACAGGGTTGGAAGCGTGCTATTGATATCCTTATGATAATACGAGCAATAAACTTAGGTCGCTCACATAACAAAATTAACATAGGTTATATAGAAGTATGCAGGCACAGGCCTTTATAGTTCTCGAACGTTCTTCACGTGGGTCACGAGATCTCAATGAGACTGACAGTGACCACTCAAGGACGCCTCTCAGGTTCGGACGTTAGCTGGAGTAGTTGTCGTTTAGAAAGACTGCATAGAAAACGATGGATTGCGCCCGCCCGCACCAATGCTGTGGCCGTGTGGGAGGGGATTTCACGCACTCGCCAGTGAGTGCGGTGTACTACTCTATGATGTAGTTATGGGATCAGGAGGGGTCTTTATACCTTCTACGCCAATAGTAGAGGCTTTACGAAGCTGCCAGATAACTGACCATATAATAAATAATTATTAGGGAGATTCCCCCTTTCTTAAGAAGGCCTGTATCCAGTAGTGAACTTCCAATGGCTGCAACGATGATGATGAAATGAAATACACTCATTTGCAAAAAAACGGGCACCTAAGCAATGAACCATTTCAAATATTACTATTGGTTTGTTGGATAATTATAGGTAGTTTTACTTTTACAATTTTGTAAATTAATAATCAAATAATCGTTTTTGTCAATATTATCATAAAATTTTGATAAAATTAATGGGTTTTAATGCTAAAGTTCACTAGAAGTATATGCTTACTAGTAGTGCATATACTCGTGAAGTAAAAGATAACAAAGATTTTTGTTTGTTTTTTCTTTAATAAAGTAAAAGCAGATAAATGTTTAGTATTGAGTGTGACCCTCTCTAGCTGAAATCACAGCTTGAATTCATCTGGGTATGCTAGCGAGGATATACCGGATACTTACTTGCAGAATACGTTCCCACTCTGCGGTAATCACATTCTTCTGATGGTCTCTGATGGTCTGCGGAGCCGGTTGTACTGATCTTACGCGTCGTTTCAGAACGTCCCAGACATGCTAGACATAGTATTGAGGTCGGGACTTCGAGCTGGTCAATCCAAACGACGAATGCCGACCTCTTGCACATACGCTTCCACATCGCCAGACCGATGGGCGTGAGCGTTGTCGTCCATTAAAGTTGAGTCTTCGCCTAAAGCGGTCAATGCGGGTTGTGCATGACGAATTAGAACTGCCGTTATGTATCGATGTCCAGTCAGTGAGCCGTTTTCAATGAAGACTAACTCTGTACGATCCATTGAATATATTCCTGCCCAAAACATAACAGAGCCCCTACCATAAGGTGAGATTTCTTCAAAACAAGCCTTTCTGCAAAGCGTTCTCCTCGTCTTCGTAGCACTCGCCGACGTCGATCTTCACCGAACAGAGATATCCTGGCTTCACGGATAACAATACCCTATTCCAGTCTTCTTGAGTCCATGACTTACAATTTCGAACAAACCTAAGCCTGGCAACTCTGTGCTCACGGAGTAACTTAGGGCCGCAGGCCGGGCGATGACTGCGTATATTGGCCGTGAGAAGCCTCCTTCTGACCGTCCATAGACTAATATGCACATTTCTTACTTCTTCGAAGTAGTTTTAAGGTCCACATATGAAGACTTGCGATTTCTCAATGCGCGACTCACAAGAAAACTATCATCCCGTGGTTGGGTACATGGTTTTCTTCCAGAACTAGGCCTTCTCTCGTGTGTATGCGGTGTATTGATACCGCTGTCAGGTCCTTTGAACCGTCGAGCGACTCACGCCTCTGAGCCACAAAGTATTGGCTGCAACCCTCTTCGAGCAGCGCAATAATTTTAGTAGCTTTTATCACTTTCTCTAACATTATTGGGACAGCTAAACAGCAATAAATGAAGCTTTGACAATTAAGAATATGAAATATATAAAAATTGACTAAAAGTTATGAAAACCGATATCTTTTGGAACTTCGCACCAAAAATGTAGGATAAAAAGTGGTTTTCTGTAAAAACGAGTATCAAACGAAGATTTGAATTTAGGACGTACGTATTTAAACACCAAGGCATTTTTAAAACCAGCCCGTAACATGTACAAATGATTGAAATCATATTGGTATCGTATTTTCGTAAAGAAGAATTGAAATCAAAACCACCTGTTTTTTTTGCAAATGAGTGTATTGTGAGTACATAAAGACTTGACCGACGACTTGACTTAACTTGACGAACCCGATCGCCATTGGTCGTCGGTTCGCATCCCACCTAGAGAAACTATTTATATAATGAATATTGGTCTGGGTGCTACTTATACGTATCTAGGTGTTATATTTGTAATACATTTGTTGTCTGATATACGTAATACAAGTGCTATATCTCGGACTCAGGTATGAAGTGTTGTGTTTATTATTGTTATTATTATATGGTAAAAACTTATCCCGTTACCGAGAGATTGTATATATCATTATGATATATACAGATTATATACGTCATATCAATATTTGTTACTTAACTACTTATAAATATTGTTTTGTTTTCTATACAAATTCCACAATTCCATCTTGAAAAAACTTGACTATAACAAACACAACAAAAAAGATTTTACCCTTCTTGTGCAGGCATTCTAGAATTACGCGAGTATTTACAATATTAATAATACATACAATTCGACGATCCATTTCTATTTATGTAGATATACCTCCACGAACGACGTCGCTGGACCGCCAGTCAGCCAGATTAGCAGAATTAGCGTCCATTTCACCGCATTCCCTTCGCTGACGTCGCATCAAGTTAAATATTACTCAGCAAAACCCTCCGAGTGAGAGCTAATCGAAACTTGCCCGTTGGAACTTACCCTCTAGTCATGCCAACCTTTATTCGAGGGAGGCGTGACTATGGAACAAAATCTGCGTTACTAAATAAGCTTTTGTAGATTTTGTTGCAAAAAGACAATTGTTTTATAGTCTCTCACATTTACGTGGCTACTATGGCGGACCTAATAAAACTAATTTAATGGCGGTAACAATAAATACACGGTTTCTAAAGACAATTTTGTTTTCTTCATCTTTTCTAACATTTAGTCGTTCACTACTCTTAATAAAGCTCTCCTTTAACGACTTCATAACATTGTTTATTTAACTTTTTATTGTTGTCGGACGTTTCATACGGCCTTCTTATCTTCTGAAGATTAACAAAAGATCTTTCCTTTACAAATGTCAAATTTTAAACCGCGTTTAAAAGACGTTTAAAAAGTAGTTTTATAATTGCTTCTTTACAATGTAAAAGACGCAATTCTGTAAGCCAGAGTGTCAACATCATCATCATAATATCAGTTGGACGTCCATTGTTGGACACAGACCTCCCCAAAAATAAGGAAATATTGCCCATAATTACCGCGTTGGGTATGCTTTGTGGCAATCACACAGCGTAGCTTCGCGACGGGGATGCCATCCCCGTCCTGTGCATTTGAATATGATTCGGATGAATATACCGCCATCTACTATTCTAGGACTATTCTGCTCTTCCGGTACACCACAGTAAAAGCAAAATAATAATATAATGCATGTTTGTTATTTAACCAAATGTTATTCTTGGATAGAAACTTAAGCAAAAGACGTAGAACGCGTTAAGCAAAGTACGAGTATACGCGGACGTAGACGCAGACGGAATGCTAGTTTCGCTATACAATTACACTGAAGCCTCTACTGTACCTACATTGAGAAAAGACAAATCATTATACTTTAGAAAATCAATCAAGTCATTTTAATTCTGACAAAACATTTTATTGAAAATATTACTTGGCAGCGATTAAAGGTAATTTAAAAATATATTATGTTGGTGACTTAAATGACAACCACCATAAACTATGGAAAGTAGATGTTACTAGCGATACGAACAATGCGTAACCTCATTTTAATCCTATATCGCACTGTCAACATTTCCAGTAATGCTCTAATGTCTTTAATAATATATTTTTATATCATCTTATAAATTGACCTGACTCCGTGATAAGTCACTTAAATCACTTGTGTTTCGGATCTCAGACAACAGAAGAAACACAAATATCAAACTTTAATACATATTTGATACAGAACAAACACAAATATTCGTCATATCAATATTTGTCTTGAGTGGGGATGGATCCCACGACCCTTGTCGCACAAGATGCGTTTTTTCTGATAAAATCTAATGTGTCACAAAGACGCGGGAGATTATTCCTAGAAAGGTTTTTTAAGGTTCTCCGTCAAAATATCAGAAAGCCTTGGTAATAACTGTAATATTGTTAGGTAAGGCAATATACTGGTGATCTGTAATCCGGGTCTGGGAAACCTACATGGGTACTAGTTTCCCACAAAAAAAATTTTTTACTGTATTTATTTACGTTTTCAAACGCTAAATATCGTTATATCTTGCAAGGAATATATTTAATTTATTATTTTATAATTACAGAGGACATATTGTATAATTTTATTCGCCAGCAACATCTCGAAAATTGTCGTCGAGTTCTCATCCTATGTGTCGTCGAGTTCTAATGTGAAAAGTGAACTAGGTTTTTCTTTATTATTAGGTTATCTAGGTTATTCTTTGACGTTGATTTCAACGAAAGTCAAAGAATTGAGTTTTATGGATAAGGTTCAAATAATTGAACATGGCCGTGAATTTAAAAACGTTGATGTAACTGATAATATTTTCGTTGAGGAATAATTTCTCGAGCAACACTAACTCAGAACTTGTTCACTTAACTCTTATTATGTACGCAAATTATAGACATATTTCACATCAGAATACTAAAGTGCAAATTACAGTCAACAAATATTTGTTGCTACCAGACAGTTGGTGCATCAGCATCTCTGAATTTTGTGTAAATGATACAAATAACTTGCGAACACAGGCGCGACTCTTGATTTTTAACTAGGCTTGAAATGAAGCCTGTATCAAAGGAAATGTGCGCCTTTTTCGTATCCTTAACTGAGAAACCCAGACAAGAAGTTTTATTTCTAAGTAGTATAAATACACTTACGATGCATTACAAACATTCAAGATGTATTTACACACGTAACCAAATTGAACCAAATGAACTAAAATTTAATTTATATTGTATATACACATAATAGAAAATACAAAAATATTTTATAAAATTTTCTAGGAACCCAATAAACGTACCGGGAGCACAGCCCTATGCGGAAGCTTGTTGAAGATAACACCAGTAAATTCAAAACAATGTCTGAAGCAGAATGCTTTGAAGGCACTTCGGCTGAGGAATGCGACGGTGAATACCGACAGAACTGGGTCGGTTAACAGTGACGACGCAGAAATAGGAGCTCTTTAGTTAAACGCTATGAAGGTATGCAAATTGAGAGCTAGTGTTTGGTTATAAGATATTATGGACGTGAGATTTATAATATTATGTTATATTATAGTAAAAGTGGTATATAAAACATTACTTTGTATTTTCAGAAAAACAAAGTTATACTTTATTTTTAAAATCCTCAATAAAACTATAAATAAATTTACAAAACATCTTATATAATGATCTGACTCCGAAATAAGAAGCTTAAAGCATACGTGTTACGGATATCAGACAACAGAGGTATTACAAATATAATACTTAAATACCTTTAAATATTACTCAAACACAGAACAAATACAAATATAAATGTTTGTCTTGGGTCGGGGATCAAACCCACGACCTTTGGCGCACAGGCCAGGATCACTACCATCTGCGCCATCAGGCCCGTTAAAAATTCGTTACGTACATTATTATTTTGCTTTATATCTACTTTCATTAGTCAGTAGCGACTTAGCACTTTACATTATGCAATATTTCATTTGTACTTACAAATTAAATATGGCATATAATTTTAAAGGTTTTAAACAATGTTTTACTACAAGGTTTAATACAATAAACATTTTCTATATCTAAGTCATAAAACGTAACAGACAGACTTTCTGTTCGCTTAATTTATATATCTTCTATAGGACTGTCTCTTTTTTTATTTTATAAGGAATACGTATGTTGTATGTTTTTTAAGTAAAAAAAGCAAAACAAAATAAATAATTCAATAAAGTTTCCACAAAAACATGTTCACTCATTGTAGAAATATCTAATAAAAAAGGAAAAATACAACTAAGATTAAAATATACATATATATATATATATATCCGACTATAGTATCATCACTGTGACAAATCAAATCAAATCTTATGCCTTGACGTTGAAAACTTTAATTAACTTTACTAGAGGTAGACCTTTCACAAACGTTGTCTACATTGTCACCTCACTTTCTCCCATTTCTACCGCCATTTGTTTTATTATTCTGTCCGGGTTGTTCGTATTATTCTGTCCGGGTTTGAAGGGTGACAGAGGCAGTGAAATTACTAGGTAAACGGTACTTTTTATCTTCAGTTTACAAGGTTGGCGACACACTAGTGATGACACGAGTGTCTATAGGCACGGTTATCATCAAGCGAACCGTATGTTTGCCGACTTCATAGCATAAAAAGTACATTAAATATATCTATATTCGGCTAATAAATCTAATAAATCAATATACGGCAAACATCAAACATGATCTTTCAGTTCTAGTCAAATCGTTTGTCCACCCTGTGAGCCAAGTCCACCCAAGCAAGAAGCCCCTTGCTTCCTATTACGTGTCAATATTAGTTTTATGTAAAATGTAGCACAGTATATTTGTACATCCGACATACCTCAGTGTCTCAAGTCGAAAGTCTTCGATCTGTGTTTTACCTGCGATGACTTATTGCAGCGCAATGTGGTCTCTTATTATTATATTGGCCTTTTTAGCCAACTCTATGATGCCTAAGGAGCTTTAGAGAGGACAATGCTCGGAATCTCTATACGGGATCAAACTAGGAATAGGGAAATCCGTAAAAGCACCAACGACACAGTCCGGCGGATTAGCAATAAGAGTGGGCTGGAACAGCTTATTAACCGGAATTGTTCATCTGTTCCAGTTCCTTGCAAACAATAGCTCCAATAGGCTATTCCAAAATAATAGCCTCTTTCAAAGTATCAGGCTGTCACATCGTAACATTTAAAGTAAAAATATCACTTAATTGATAGATGGTCTCAAGTAATAGCTTCAGATATGAGTTCTTAAAGGCATAGGACTGCAGCTTAATGGTACGCTTTCATGGTAAATTTGCAATAAATCTGTTAATTGCAAAACAAAGTAAATTCTCATCGTTTTTATAAATAACTAGCTGTGCCCGCGACTTCGTCCGAGTGGAATTATTTTTTTTGGGTACCATACCTCCGATTGCATTATAATATCAGGTAGGGAACAGGAATTCGCGCTATCTGTATTCTCCATATAATGGAAAGAGAAAGAATCATGCCTGTTTTGCAAAACAGTTGATCCACTGTCACAAAAGTTATCAAGTATTACTGTTACGACGGCATCTCCGATTGTTCTCCGCCTGTTGATGAACAGGTAGGAATCTTTTTTTACTTTAGTTAAAACAGTTCCAAGCTTTTATTTTATGAAATCAGTCCTGATAACTACGCCTCTCACTCCTAATTATCAAGTTAAAGTGACAGTAGACACGGCGTATAGTATGCTGAACCGATTTTGGAATATACCACACGTGCATTATGTACGTACGTTTTAGATTCAATTATTGTCTTATAGGAACTGGAGCGAATATTTGTCTCGATTTTTTATCTTTTCTTCGGCAAATCCTTTTATAATCCCCATCCCAACTGTTTTCTCCAACAACACAAACTGGAAACGAGGCCACGTATCCGTACCGTTAAGTTCCAATTTCAATTACTTACAAATGTGAATGCATCAAGCGATGCGCATACTTCAAGTTGCCGTGCGTATTTGTATGCTAATGAACTAAAAAGTTTGAACTGGCTGCGAGTTAAGTACACCAATTTGTGGATATAGAAGTTTCGCACGACGCGATTATTTCGGGCAAAGCGAGTTTGGGGTGACGCGAATTATGTTTGTAAATCATTTTGCGCGGATGATCTTACAAAGTTCGTCGGCTTGAGTGCCTCGCGTTCAGGTATTTATTCCTTCTCAGGTAAGAAGAAGAAGTTGCTCTGTTTTGAAGGGTGTAACGTGTTTGGCTGTGGGCAGAGAATAATAATGCCTTGTACTAGGAGTAAGAGGCACCTGTGGTACCGGAACTGACAGATAGCGGTATATTCACCAAAAGTGCATAATTAAAATGTAACTGGGTGTAATCCAGTCGCGAAGCTGCGCTCTACAATTGCTACTGTGCCAGCCCAGCGCGATAATTAGGAGAAAAATTATCATTTTCTTGGAAAGACTTATCTTCAGCAGTGGATGTTCTACTGCGACTAATCGCATGGTTTTCCCAGAAAATAGTCATTTGTTTTTGTGCCTTTCAGCTTAATGAAATAAAAAATTTCCGTCTAATAGATTTAAAAATGTAGTCTGTGTCTAATTATAGATGTCTTAGAGCGGATATTGATTAGCCATTTATCTAAGGTCAACAGTGATGTGCGCATTGCTCGGCGATTAAGTCACCTAGCGAGAGACGTTATGACGATAACCGATCTCCGCCTTACCTAATAAATCTTTATTGTCTTTATACTACGATCTTTATTGTGTTGGGATGTTTTTTCTTTTTGTTATTATTTTACTACAAACTGTCTCCTTCGTTGGATATTCAGCACTATATTGGTTGGTGCTGACGCCGACTCGCTCGGTATGTGATCTGTGTCACATCCTTATTGCACATACAGTTATGCTACTGTGATTGTATTAGGTCTTGAGGTGTTTTGCATTTTAATCTACTCACTTTGTTGTGGTCCTCCATCAATGGTCGTGCCAGGGTGTTTGGATGATGTTCCATCTGTTCCTTGTAACATTTAGTATGCGTTAAATTTTCTTCCTTACAGCGGGTATAACCAGGTCACGGTGCAAAAGCTCGTTGGGTACGAACCAAGGAGTATTGGTTATTACATGCAGAGCTTTATATTGGAATATGATCTCTATGTTTGAGTGAGATGTGGTGCCGCATAATTGGATCCCATAAGTACAAAAGGCATCAATAATGCCTTGTTTTTAAAGCCTAAAGCGGTAAAGCCTGCTTTGTTCTTGAGTTTTGGATGTTCCAAACATTTGTTACTTTAAGGTCATTGACCTCAATGGCTGTCATTATAACTTCTTTATCTGTAGATGGGTGTAGGTATTTAAGCACCACTCTAAAACTGCGGTCTTGTCTTGGTTGGTAACCAAGAAATTAGGTCTTGTCGGCCTTAAGTTCCTTATAAATAGTATGTTTCGGCTGACTTAACTCTATCGTCATGTATTACTTTAATTTCGTAATCACCTTTTACAACTTCTTCTAGTAATTTCTGTAGAGGTTGTATATTTCTGATTCCATCAATAAATAGTGGAGGGGGTCTTATTGGTTTCAGGTTTATCTGCTCGCTCTATATTGTCGAACCCGTCGAGCCTGTTGGATGTTGGCAATACTAGTGTTGCAAGTAAATAGTCCAGTTTTGATTATTTGCGGTATTACTCCGCCTGGACTAGCTCGTTGCCTTTTGCCATAGCGGACTGTACTAAACTGCTGTTCTTCGAATTCTTTTTTATTCTTATTTGCTAGCTTGAAGAGTAAGAAAGGCAATGAAATTACTGAGTAATGTGACATGAAATCTTAGGGTCATAAGGTTGGCAACGCGCTATTGATATCCTCGTGATAGGTTACGAGCATCTATAGGCAGTCTAATTAAAAAAGAGTTTAACGTAGCTTCGGCTTAATCTTGTCATTAAATAAACAAAAGACAATCGAAATGTAATCTCCCTGAACGTCGTACGTTTGCGTCTTAATGACAAACCATAGAGAACAAATGTGTATATATTTAAAATCACATGACAAAATAACTCATCTTTTCGTAAAACAAGATAAAAACAAAAAGTGGTCTCTCGGAACGTCACACGTCTAAAATATACGTTAATAAAATTTGAAACTTACCGCGTTACTGAGGAAGCGTGCGGGTTGGCCGGTATGAATAAACATTGTTCCCGATTCGCGCGCGATCAAATATGCAGCGTTATCGCGACACAAAGCTCCGAGTCCACATTATGCAGGTTCATAATGCATTACCTAGTATGCAATCAGAAATAACGGCTGCGTAGAGCGGACTTTGATACGTTGGAGCCTCCGGAAAGTAGGTCGAAGACATATTTATTTTAAATTAGGTTTGATAGCACATTAACTATTTGTCAGCACACGTTTGATATCGTCACTTATAAAATATTATTATCATCCGTAGGCCGTATATTTAAATTTTTTGCTAATAATTGCCACGTGTCAATAATCAGAGATATTTATGCCAAATTTCAGTTATACTGTTTTGGTTACGTATCACCTGTTGGGTCCGGTCCCTAAGTTGTCTCTTATGGCAACTGGTACAGAAGGATGTATTATCTTAGTCTACCGGTTCTCCACAGCATGAAACGTTTATTCAATGCTACTGGAAAAATACCGAAAATATGAAGATTATTGAAAATTCAATAAAAGCCTCACTCAGTCACCCTCTCACTGACATTCCATAAACACAACCAGATAGTAAAGGAGTTCACCACGTTCACTGGCAAACGCATGCAGTCACAGTGCACATCTACGGCAATGCTCACTTAGTCCAACGACGGTCACTCGAGCCGAAGTTCATCTGCAAAGGTGCCCTAAAGTGACATCTCGGTGCCCGTGTCAAGCGCGTAATGAGCGGCATTGCTCTTCTCTTTGGGTGGCACTGGAATTGACGGCTCTGTAGTCCAGCATTAAGTTCATCCAATACGAAAATTTTATCGTTCTATGAAATCGCTATAATCGCCATCTCTATTAAACAGAGCACGTTATCATCATCATCATAAATACAGCCACTGGAAGTCCACTAGTTATAGCCCTCCCCAAGAAAGGGGAAATTTTGCCCATATTTGCCGCACTGGGCAAGCGTGTTGGAAAACGCAGAGCGCAGCCTGAGCCTTTGTGACGGGTATACTGCTGCCCATCTTCATTCTGCGCTGTTGAGCTACACTGTTTCGGATAGATATACCGCTATCTGTCGGTTCTGGTACCTTAGTCGGCTTTTACAACACCTGGTGCAGAGGGAGGTATAGATTCTACTTTGCTGGTACTTCACGGCTAGTACGTTTGGTACGTTTGGTCTTGTCTTGCATGCCATTGTATCTTCTTATCTTCCTTCCTCTTTTCTTTCTTCTGTTTCATACACTTTTTACCTTCTTTATATACTCTTTATATAAACAAGGTATACTTTATATATAACCGTTACATATTATAATAAAATTATTTGTACGGTTTCAAAAGCGCAACTTATTAAACTATTTAAATTTTTTGTTTGACGTTTCGGTTACCTTCAGTCGGTAATGAGGAACTCTATGCTTGAGCACTTTTCTCTCACCATCAAAAAGCATGACAGCATTCATAGGAGTCATGAGATCGAAAAAGGCTGCGACCGTTTAAGGGCGCCTCCGAGGCTGGACGTCGACGCGACATCTCATAGATTGAACTGACTCTAAAATAAGTATCTGAACATGGCCACATTTATATGCGACCTCACCCATCCCTCTGGAGGCGCTGTAAAATACGCTTTAGTATTAGATTAGTCCGAAAAATAAGTAGTAGTAAATAGTAGTAAATAAGAATATATAAATAGCTAAAAGCACTCGTGTTACGGATATCAGGCAACAGTGGAATAACAAAATGTAACCTATATATATAAAATAGGAAGCTGATTGACTGTTCAATATCACTTAGGGTCTACCCTAAAAAGGTAAGAAACTAGAAATTGTGCAGAAAAGTTCCGTTTATAGCGCAGGGAGCACAAAAAAAAAGGATCTTTGAATATTCACCCCGCAAAAGGGGTTAAACGAAGGAACAAAGTTAGCATGAAACTTTACCTTACTTTGAAGTTCTTCGCATTAAATTCAATATGAAAGTTCTATATTAAAAATCATGAAACACGTGTATAATATTTTTTTGATTATCCCATAAGGGGCTAGAAGGGGGATGCAAAGTAAGTACGAAAAATCGACAACCTATCTCAGCTAAAACCATGGGGCACTGTTAGTACTGAAATAACACAAATGTTCATCACATTAATAATATTATGAGCTGGGACTAAACTCACAACATTTGATGCATAAGAAAGAGACTACCGAATGTGCCATCACCCGTTCCGAACAGTTAAAAGTTAAAAAATATTACGTAAATTTGGTGCCGTTCCCAGTCTTTTCAATGGATGGGCTTAAAAATATAGACGGCGCTTTGTTAAAAAAACCGTTGATCGAACTATAATGTAAAGAACCTTTTAATAAGACTTTATTAGTTCGCCCCTTCACCGGTCGGCGGATATTAAATCCGATGGAAAAATAAACGAATTTGTCACATCCATTTCGCGATGACAAATGGCTAGCGTAGCGCTTTGGACTTCTGAGTTATGACTTCGTTCAATAACAGCATAAGTTAGGGATCGGTAAAAAGTAAGTATTGTTTGTCGTGAGCAAATAAGCACGTTGCGTTTTGTTCTACGTTTCAAAACCTACTTATACTGGCACTCTGACCTGTATATATAATTTAAGATTTATTAATATTAAAATATTTATTCTTAACACGAAATTATTTTTCACTTTCGTGGTTCACGTTCCCATAAAATACATAGATAAAATATTGTTAATATTCATCATTATTATCACATCAGCCTTTGAAAGTCAACTCGTAGACATAAGCATGCCCTAGAAGAGAGCAATTTTGCCAATAAGTGTCGCATAGGGCAAGCGTATTGACTACTTCCCATCTGCTGGTTCTGGTACGTTGATCACGATACCTGGTAGGACGGAGGTACTATTCTACTCTGTCGGTACCACACGGCGATGAACTTATATTATTTGTTGATAATGTTATTTTCTGTTAATTAAAGATAAAAAAAACTGATATTTTTGAGTCAGTCATATACAAACTTTCGCATTTATAATATTAGTCATCGTCATTATCATATCAGCCATTGGAAATGCCATTGCTGGCTACCTCCTCAAGAAAAGGTGAATTTCACTTATAATTGCAGTGTTGGGAAAGCGTGTTGGCAACCGCAGAGCGCACCTTTTGCGATGTAATTATTAAGATACAGATTAAGGTGTAAATAAAACTTTGCTTTCTTTCCTTGAACTGGAAACTCACTCAAAACACGTATCATATTTTAAACATGTCTTGTTAACGTCCGTGTCTAGAGCGAGTTCTTTGCCACTTCGCTTCCAAGGCTATATTATACATAGATATGTGCATTTGAGCTATAGATATACTGCCATCTCACGGTTCCGGTACTCTTCTTTGCCGGTACGTCACCTCATTATTAGTAGGATAATTTAAATAAAGAGTGTATACTGTAAGTTGTCTGAATTAAATAGTAGAATAGATAAACATATTTTTTAACTAGCTTTCCGCCTGCGTCTTTGGCTGTATAGTTTGTACTCTATATTACGTCGCGCTGGAGCGTCTTCGGTCTAAAATTAGACTACTTTCTTATCTAGAGCATAAGTTTCCTCAACCTCAAATTCAATATTAGAATTCCGTGTACGTGTTTAAATGAGGTTAGAAAAGCGTAAAAAATAGTAGTAGTTATTTGAGGTGGCCTGTATCCACCAGTGGACATCCTCGACCGATATAATAATAATTATAAAGAAACAGACATAGTACTTCATAATTGGATATGTATACACCTATACTGTTCTATCATGTCCTTCACTACATAGTCTCAAACAAAACCACTTCCCGCTGTCTGTCTGCCCCTTTGTATGCTAAGATCTTCACAACTACGCAACTCATTTTAATGCTGTTTTTTTAATAGATATAATGAATCAAAATAAAGTTTGTATCTATTATACTCGTACATGCATAATATAGGGAAGAAACACTATTTTAAAAGTGTCTAATTTGATGTAATAAGGATAATAAATAAACGGAGTAACATTGCAAACGGTTGCTGAACCCGACGATATAGATCAAATTAATATACTACAGTATTAGAAGGTCTACAAAAAAGTCTGGAATTTATATATTTATCTCTTAGACAACCCACAATAACTAATTTTTATCTTCATTGCGACGCCGGGTGGGTCGCTAGTTTGTAAGATGAACTTCTAACCAATTAAATCAAATTTGAGAGCTAGGATAGTCTTTATCTCAATTTATAATCGCAATATTTTTTTCATAATATACATAATATAAGGTCTGCCAGGGCTAGCTGTCCTATACGAGAAAAGAGACGTCAAATAACATTTACTTTTTATTCGACTAAGCATTTTTATCCCTAAGGCGACAGAATTCCTCCAGAAATGACATCAAAGCTGCGATAATGCCCCCGAAAACTAGTGGTTATCCTTAAAGCCAAACGGTTAATATCCGGTAGACTAGCCGCGCGCCCGGCTTCGCCTACGACCCCTTATTATCATATAAATAGGATCCCGGTCGTATCGCACCCCAGAGGTATACTGTGATAATGACAAGATTGCGGTCTCTACAAATCTAGAGTCGGTAATGTTTACCGTTATTGCTTGTAGAACACCGTTGGAAAATGTAGAGTCTCAAACAATGTGGTTATGCTATTTAACTATAGAATCAATTTAAATCACTGCCCATAGAGCACAGCGGTTAGATTATTACCTAATTATTTGGGTTATGCTTATAGTAATTCCGTTGTTTGTAATTTTAATATGAATGGAAGTAGGCCTCCTCAAGAAAAAGGGAATTTTGCCCATAATTGCCGCATTGGGCAAGCGTGTTGGCAATCGCAGCGCGCACCTTCCGCGACATGGCAGAAATGCTGCTGCCCGTCCCCGCCCTGTGCATTTGAGCTACACTGTTTTGGATGGATATACCGCCATCTGCCGGTACCTCACACCTTAAAAAAAAGATATTCTCGTAATATAGAGTATACTCTCCATTTAAACTTTTACCAATTTTATGACGAAGAAGCTCCGTTCAAAAAAATCTGGCGGCGCATAAAGGTTTAAATATTGATAATAATACTCTTTATTAGTACACAGGTAATAAGAATAAAGAAAAATAAAACTTATAAGTTGTAATACGATTGGCGGCCTAATTGCTCAGAGCGATCTTTTATATATTTAAATAATGAATACTGTAGTCTTCTGTTCGATCTGTCATTACAGTGACGGGATTAAATTAATACATTTTGATTGTTATGAAACAAACATTATTTCCACAAGTATAGTGCAATGCACTGGATAAATATTCAATTAGTTACTTATGCAAAATTACCGTTACGTATCCGTATACAATTTTTTTTTTACATTTTGAACTGAGAACGAAAACGTTTGACAAAGACTTATAACATGACTGTGTATTTATATTTAATTGTATTATGTCTTTTAAGTCCACTACTGGACATAGAGCTCCCCAAGAAAGGAGGAATTTGCCGATAATTGCCACGCTGGGCAATCGTGATGGCAAACGCAACTTTCGCGACGGGGATACCGCTGCCCATTCCCGCCCTGTGTATTTTAGCTGCACTTCTTCGGATGGATATACTGCCATCTACCGGTTTTGGTACCTTAGTCGCTTTTTATGACGCGCCGGAGAGGTATTGTTCTGCTCTGCCGGCAGGCATTTCACGGCAAAAATACAACGTCTAGTCTTTATAATGTTAGTGCAGATATATAAATGTATTATCTTGAAATGTCACGCGCTTATATCTGCACTTTAATTTATTATTCTTTGTAAACATTTATGCTGAAATAAGTTTGTAGGTGATCAATTAATAAATAAATGATATAATATCAGAATGAACATAGTTTATTAACATTTGTTTTCATTTCAATAGCGTACATACATACATCACGCCTGTGTACCATTAGGATAGGTATAGACCAAGAAGACGATCTGAGCATACTTATCTCTTACCTTACACATATTAGTCCTTTAATACCTCTACCCAGTTGACGTATGTTCGCCTAGGTCGTAGTATCAAAACTCTTCCATTCATCTCGACTCGATATATTTGTGCAGACATTCTAATTTCATCCATCCTTTCTACATGTGTAAACCATCTCAACATTCCTCTCTCTAATGTTGTCATAACATCATCTTTCACATCGATTAGCATTTTCAAGAAAAAGCTAATTATGAACAATTACATGTAACAAAATAATTATAATTTGAAAGCAGTTAAAATATAGTTTAATTTCATCATATCATAAAATTTGTATATTTAAAAGTGAATCGTCGGAATGTATCTACGCACATAACTTCCAAACGACGACACCGAATTGGATGATTCTTTTCTCGCTGTGAATGTAGTTATCAGTTTAAGGTTTGTACAGCATCGTCGTGATAAATTGGAAACAAAAGTGTGTATGCATGTATTAAAACTTCCTTCCATTAATGGGATCAATTTGATATCATTTCACTATGATATAACATATAATAAATACAATAGTCATTATCATTATCATTACCAAGTCGCTGGACATAGGCCTTCCCAAGAAAAGAGCAAATTTTCCCATAATTGACGCGCTGGGTGTTGGTAATCGCAGAGCGCAGCGCTACTGCCCATCCCCACCCTGTTTTTTTAAGCTACACTATTGCGGATGGATATACCGCCATCTATCAGTCCTGTTACCTTAGAAGCCTCTTACGACACCTGGTACAAAGGGAGGTATTGTTCTACTGGTACCTCTCGGCTCAAGACACAATAATACTCAACTTATAAAAGAATAATCTCATAGCTAGAGATATCTATTAAGCGAACCTAATTTATTTTTCTTTAAATCAGATGCAATTTGTCATTTGTCGTTAATAAACGACCAATTCATATTTTGTAATTCTTTTTTTTAATATAAGTATTTTCAAATTAAATTGCATAATCAATTGTTAAATGTTGGATAAAGGTATTTCGAATAATATGGCATTTATTACAGTTTAAATGAACGTATACTAAGTTTTACCTACCAGTCAGCCTTTCCAGCTATTCTTTTGGAAGTCACGTGTTTATGTTTAAATATATCTCACTTCTAAGAGAACACTAAATAATACGAACACAGTAAATCCAGTGAACAAAGTACATATATCCACCAGGAGTTCATATCTATGAAAAGATACGTCCACTAGTAACCGTCAATTGAATTCACTCGAAGGTCTTAGCCAGGAGTAAACAATGTAATGGTAAGCGCAATGTGACATCCGGCTCCAGGGAACACATGTGATCTCATTCCCACACGTGACTTTTCCCGGTGGGCGAGCAGGACAACAATATAATCATCTCATTGAAGCGAACGTTGTAAAGTGTTGGGTATAAAATTCTCCTAGTCCGTGACTTAGCTGGATCGATGGAGTTAAATATTTAAATAATAAGGAAAAGGAGTCAGTATCTAAACTGCTCGGTTAAGTAATTCGTCGGTTTTGGTATACAACCTTATTAATGCTGACATAAAAGATATTAATATTCTATTAATCTCTTTATTAATTATCTATCGAATTGTCAGTCTTTTGTGAGCAGTCTTTAATTGCTCCCATTTGTAATTAAAATTGCTACGAGATAAGATCATTCACATTCAATATGTTCAAATATGTTGTAATATTTACATAGAATTACTTATATCCCAACCATTTTCAAGTATTGATATAATTAAGATTTATTTATTGAATTACAATTCCAACAACAAAGATAACCTACAATTTTAAACCTCATCTGTAGAGATGAGTATTAAATTGTTAATAATTAATTGAGCATTCCTTTATAATCCTGTTTGGTTATTCCAAGCAATCGCACAGCCCCAGTTATAAATAGCTCTAGCTGACACAAGACAAACGACGTATTCCTGGAGATAAGATGCAGCCAAGCCGCACCAACCCGTCGGATTTTTGATCGCGAATTTCTCCGCGGAATACTAAAGAGGCAGTGGTTCATCCTTGGCCGCATCCCCGCGAAAATCGATACAATCTTGGAGATTCACTCTGTTTTATATAACACGTTTGTTGACAGAGGGTGGACTTTATCACAGATAGGCATGACCAGTCGTCCTACCACGCCCTCGAGATTAGGATGCTGCGTGGACCAGGTTTATGGCATCGATGAATTAAACTGTACGTGTTTGTGTGTTAGTGGTCGATTAGGGTACTTACCCTAGTGAGCGAGATCCCGGTAGGAGCGCCATTTATCGCGTGGTGGTGGCGCGACGTGTGGGAACCCACGGGACGCGACCACGGCGGATAGTCCCGCGCGACTACTGCGCCGGGCGCCTGCGTGGGCCCGTCGTGCGCATGTGTCGACTCCCGACTTGTTTTGCTCTCTCCTCGCAGTTAAAACCCGCAAACGGATTATGCCCTCGTATAGATACGAAGCGTTCCAATGAACGGCGAGATATTCCTGTTATTCATGTCGCAATGGTGTCGGGATGTTCAACTTGCCCACAAATGGGCTAAGCTGGTTGTTGCTTTGGTTGTATACTGTTGAAGTCTTCTGTTTGTTAAAAATGGGGAAGCGTAAAAAGTTAACGCTTTGTATTTGGCAAACGTGATAGTTTAATTGAAAATAATTTAAACTAAACGAGCCAGACGAAATATAATGGCTAGGGGTTGAAAATGTTATTTAAAATTATTCGGCTGATGGCGCATTCTTTAGTGCCCCTCGCGCACTAAGGGTCGTGGGTTCGATTCGCATCCACGATGATTAATTTAATGAATATATTCACCTAGTAAAAACAAATACAGAACAGCGACTCAATGTTGTAATCAATAAAAATACACTAACACATATTTATATATAAAAATTTCGTGTCACGGTGTTTGTCCTGAAAGTTCTACTGAACCAATTTTAATAAATTTAACTTACAGTGTACAGCTTCATCTTACTCGAGATATAGCATATGCTTCTCATATGTTTCTCATAATAAACATATGAGTATCTACAGTTAAAACAGTACAACGTCTGTGGGGGGCTTAAGCCTTAGCGGAAGATATATAGATAAATAGTTTACATTTTCAATCAGTGTACGGAACTCAGAAAACGTATGTTATGGCAATCCTTTTAAAAGTATGAGAGGACGGGGGCAGATCGAACACACTCCGCGCCGGGCACGTACGAGTTCCAATTTGGCCCGGTGTGGACTATCAGGTCACGTTCTCCAACGACCTTCAATAAGGAGCTGAATTAATAAGGCCTGTTATATAACTCTTTGGTGAATGGGTTGAAATATAAATAGATATATATGTTTAGACTAGCAGCGTGCCGTAGTTTCACCCGCGTATTTCCGTCACATATAAATATGAATATTAATCGCTGATAATGTTACTATGTATTATTGAAAGAGTTTTTGAAGTCGGTCCATTAGTTTTTGAGTTTATTTGTTTTATTATTTGTGTCTGGGTGTTCAAAATTTGCATTTAAGTAATATATTTGTAACTTCACTATTGTCTGTTGTCCGTAACACAAGTGCTTAAAGCGACTTAATATTTGATCAAGTCAAAATATGAATTGTTGAGTGAATAATATTCTAGACCTGGAACTTAGTTTTTTCTGGTTGCCACAACAAATGCAATATATTCGCAAAGAGGAAAATTGACTCCTGCTTCCTCCAATTGATTGACATCTACTTGAACTTGCTAATCTGTTAAACTATGTCTATGGTAATTATAGTTTTTCTAAGGATCTCTTGATTGCTGATTCGATTTCGCAGAGTCTGAGCATTGCCCTCTTCATAGCTCGTTAGGCCACTTTATGTCGGCCAATAAAGCATATCGTTTCAATGAAGTCAACGCTTGTAACACGAATTTGTCAAATACTTTAGACTTGTAATACTGAAATATGTCGGTTGAGAAAATATGTTACAGTTTTCAGAATGCTACCAAGCCGAGTTGGTTTGTAAGGTAGAACATGATTGAAGTGGGAGATACCTAGCTGGACCTAGGGAAAATAGCCTAGCTAGGTCCATCTTCAAAAAAGAGTTGACGATTAATTGGATCTGATACACCTCGAAACTATTAGCAACTATTAGATATCACCTTTCAAGGTCTATGTCCAGCATGGACGTCCTACGGCTGTCATGTGCTATATGCTAATGCAATGCATAATGCTAATGAAAATATTTTATTTGATTAGGTACATTTTTCAAATGAGTCACATTAACACATACTCTTCCATTTATAAATTTCAGTGTGTAAAGTCGCGAGTAGCGCTAATAAAAATTAACTTTGATAACTTCTTAAAAAAACATAATATTGTTAACACGAAAATGCTAAAACCTCTTTTCATACTTCGTACACAAAGCAAAAGATCAAACTGTATACATCACGCCCGTATCCTATCAGGGTAGGCAAAGACTATGGATCTATAGTGGATCTCACTTGTTACGACCTAGGCATACCCCTCTCGCTTCTCTTACTCGCATTAATCCTTTCCTACACGCTCGTTTATTCTTGATACTTCCGACCAGGGCCTTCTTTATACCTCTTCTACCTGGTTAAGATATGTTCGCCTAGTTCGTCCTATACTAACTCTTCTATTCACTTCCGCTTTATACATTTGTGCAGTCATTCTATTTTCATTCATTCTTTCTACATGTTCAAACCATCTCAAAATTGCTCTCTCTATTGTGGTCACAATATCATCTTTTACACCACATCGATTTCTTAACTTAACAAGTCGTAAAAATTTTACTATAGACATAAAACTATAAATGATTGATATTGAATTCAATTTTGACTGATTTCTTTATTTTGTAGGTAATATTGCTTTGTTTAGTACGACTGCGTTGTAGCAGCGCCCGGCGGTTTCATATATCTTTTGTGTGCAGCCAAAACGTGTCAAAAAGGGCGCGACTTCTTCATAGAGGAATGTTGGTTCCAACACTGACATATGGTAGTGAATGTTGAGTATGAAGCACGCAGGTAGAATAAATGCTGTTAAAATTTGAGCACTTCGAAGTACATATGGTGTGTGTTTGAGAGATAGATTAAAGAATTTTCAAGCCTTTCTTGACTTTCAATGCAGAACTTTCACACTGAATTTTCATTCGAATAACCTTAAAAACAGCATAAAAGGAACTCCTGTGCATAATTTTAAGTTTCTAACCCTTACAGTTTAGGCCTTGCGTTGATATGTTAGTCAGTCAGTCAGTCAGGTTCTCCTTTTATATATATATATATATAGATTTATCGATTAATTTTTTGAAAATTATGCTTATATCTATTGTTTTTTCGTGATGCTTACACATATTTTTCGGTATGCTGATTGTGATGAAATATGACATGTAAAAGGTACACAGACATACCTTTTTTTTATATGACCTCATCAGACAAATAACATACGGTCCGAATGCTAACAAGCGTCACCGCAGATTATAGACTAGGGTTATCGCAAGGATATCACTAGTGCGTATGATATAACATCTTTAAGTCACAAGGTGTGACTTAAAGATGTTTTATCATATTGACAGTCTGTCATATTGACAGATGAAATTTGTGTTTGTTCTATGTCTGGGTGTTAAATATATGTATTTAGGTAGTATATTTGTGATTCCTAGCGGAAACGGCTTTCCACGGATAAGATGTTATAGGAATTTATTATTATTATATTATCCAGTAATTTAATTTCCTGTCCTTACCGATAAGGATGAATTTTGCCATGCATGCATATATAGTATTACAGGCATACGTTTTTATATGACTTCAGCCGACAAATAAGCATACGGTCTGCATGATAGCAAGCGTCAGAGCAGATAATAGACGCTCGTATTATCGCAAGGATATCACTACTGTGCCCGATATAACATCTCAAGTAGCAAGGTGTGACTTGAAGATGTTATATTATATTACCCAGAAATTTCACTGCCTTCTTCAATTCAAACACTGCTGTTTGGCGGTAAAATTATGTGAGAGTGAGTTGACGCAGATAACCTTAGTATGAAGTCTCTATTAGCATTTATAGTATAAAAAGCACAATTGAATTGTTTGTAAGAACAAATCTATACATAAAAATAAAATTAAAACTTTATTTTATTTCAAAGTAACATAGGTTACTTTTATTATCTATAATTCTTACGGTAAGGGGACTTGCGCGGGTGAATCCTCTGCGTGCTGCTAATAAGAAATAAATCTTGGTTAAATTTCTTTTGAATAAAAAAACTGGCAAGCCAATAAACAGAAATGTATCCTTGCATAAGAGGTAGGATAGTTTACTATATCTATATAATTTCTATTGTACACAAGCACGCATAGCCGTCACGTACCGACAACCCCCAAGTTCGGAGCCGTAAAAAAGCCGGTGAAGCGTAACGCGCGCTCGCCCACAGTTCATATATCGTAAATCATTAATCTTTCCAGGGGACGCTTCTGACCCTCGCGCCACGGATACAGATGTCCGTGGCATTTGGGTACTTTCCTTTTTAATATCAGCGTTTGTTCGATATTTACTTTTATTGACTACATTTTAAAGATTATTTTCAAGTAAAACAGCTCCATACCTCGATGAATGGATTAGTGTTGTAAAAAACATTAAAAGAATAAGATTAAAATTATCTTTAAAAACCTAATCCAAACTTTTTAGACCAAGGCAAGCTCAGGTCTTTTCCCGACTATCTTACCTTGCTCGTCCGACAATCTGTGTCTCAAGTCGAAAGTTTTCGATAAATGTGTGTTATCCAGCGGTGACTTATGGCAGCGATACATGGTCTTTACATTAGCTTTATTATTTAACTAAAAAAATAGCCCAACGAGCTATGAAGGCAATGCTCGGAGTCTCTTTACGCGATCGAATCAGAAATGAGAAGTTCACGACATAGCCCGGCGGATTAGCAAGTTTAAGTGGCAGTGGGCTCTCAGCACGCATAACCGATGAACAATAAAGTCATAGGGTTCTGGAATGGAGATCGTTTTTTGGCAAGCGTAGCGTAAAATATCAGGTCGTGATGGTCACAGGCCGCATACAATCAGTCGTTATGGAAATCCTTTAGAGACGCCTACATCCAGCAGTAGACGTCCTGCGGCTGGTATGACAATCATAATCCTTTTACCCTCTATGACTTCAACCTTAAGATGTTGTTGAGATATGTTTAAATTTATTTTCAACTAACCAATTAGTTACTTGGCTTAATTCTTACTTTCTACATGACGGC
Organism: Heortia vitessoides; assembly: GCA_020976665.1. NCBI lineage: Eukaryota > Metazoa > Arthropoda > Insecta > Lepidoptera > Crambidae > Heortia > Heortia vitessoides. Next base: position 15,122,383 of record JACJUM010001610.1, on the reverse strand, counting down.
CCAGATTGCACAAATGATAGTGATCCTATTTTGTGTACACTTCAGATAAATAACTATATGATGACTATTTGTGTTTGTTCTGTGTCTGGATTGAATACGTATTTAAGAAATGCTTCAAGCGAATTTTCACGCGCACAAGACCTATCATTAATTACACCTTGAAGGATGTTCAACGAGAGATGTCACAAATATCAAGATAAAATAAATAAAAGAAAATCTAAAATCATGTCCTAGTATACGTTCCGTCTCGGCATCAACCACTGAACCCGCAAAGCGATAATCTATTCGTAAGTAGGTACTTCACAGTGGCATGACTGCAGCGATAGCGCTTTCGCACTCCACCAAACAAACGACGCGAAACTACGCCAGGCACTTTGTCTACCAGTTTTGTATTAATGAATCTTGCTGCGGTATACTGATGAGGCATTTTTCCTACATCCTTTGTTTGTTGTAACATTTACAATAGAAAATTGTGAATGTTCACATTTTAAGATTTTATTAAGAAACTAAATATAAATAGATAGATAATTAATTAAATAAATGATAAAACTGATTTTAAAAAAATCTTTTACTTATGGAATACCGCATTATCAACAAGTAACAAGTTGTATAGTATTCCCGTATTTTTACCAGTACGGGACCTAGAGAAAATAACCGCGAGGCTATTCAAAAGTTTTAGTCGATTTAACATTTCACATAAAACTAAAAGACAACAAATTTTATTCTTTATTTCATGTATAAAGAGTTAAGTATCAATTGAAATAGTTTGACTGATTTGGGCCAGTCTACTTGAATACTAAAATAAAACACTCGACGTACACATAGTGCCTGATTAACCTATCTGAATCTGTCAATACTTCGCAATCGATATTTATCTATAAAGTGAGCTATTGAGTTCAAAATTGACTGTAACATATTGATAGATTTAAGGAGGGTTATCTGTTGCTTACCGTACACAGTATAGGAATTTTAAAAATTTCGCTAAAGAAATTTTAAATAAGCCAAGAGATATATTTAAAAGCTGAGAAGTATATAAAAATAATTACTTTTTCTAAACAAATGCTATTTAGTGAATCACCTCGACAAATTTTTTACATAAATTAAAATATATTTGAAGTAATAATGGTGTTTTTTGACATTGTTCGGTAAATTATAAATTTATAAAAACCGTTACAAGTTGAGAGATATTTTAAAATTGATTTATTTATATGACGATATTGTTATTGAAAGAAACCATTAATCTATCAAAACTGTTCAAATTGATTTTTTTACATACTGGGTATCATATTATTTTCGGTAACACTTTAACGTTAACGTTTCTATTACGCTGCATATTCACATACGAACATAACAACAATATCACTAAACCTGAGTTTGTATGTTTAATTGAAGAAAAAGTTTAGTAGGTATTCTATATTTACTAATATTTATCACCGTGTTTTTAACTACTAAAACACTACCAATAGTCACATTTGATTATCTACCGAATCCCATTTAAATAATTTGTTAGGGGATAAGTAGCCTTTGCTAATCCCCGTGATTCGGTTACTTAAATTGCTATATTACTATTTATCAAACCCATAAGAAATAAGCTTATGTGATAGATAGTAACAACAGCCAATAATTATCTAGTAGAATTATCGTCTGTGCGGCAAATTACTGCCGGCGAAAAACTGTTCATATTTATATATTGGCAACACCGATTTTAACTATATTGCTGTCAAAAGCTGTCATTGGTATTTTTATATTGGCCGCATTGAGTCATCTTCCAGAATCAAAAAAGTGTGACGAGCGATTATATTGTGCATTTGTGTTATAATTTGAACAAAAATGTCTACTGTTGCTGCACCTTTACACGTTGCTGGGACTAGAAGCTCTGGCGCCCCAGTCAGAACTCAAAATGGTAATGTGTTTCTGTGAAAATCTACACGAGGTGTACTACCCCGGTTGATCACATGCATCACTACTTATGGTTGTAATTTCGTAAATATTCTCTTAAATCTGAGAGATAACTATATTTTTTTGATGCAGCACTTATTAAAATGCGATAAATGTTACATCTAGAAACTTTTAATATATACAAACGTAAATATTTTTATATTACAAAGAAAATAACCTATTCTCAGAAACGGAATTTGTGATGCTTATAAAAAAAAACTAGAATATGAAAAATATACATATCTTAAGCGTAGTTCACTTTTTATTTAATATCTCAGAATAATGATTTTGTTGTTTATAGTCATGGCAGCTGCAGCTATTGCCAATATAGTGAAGAGTTCCTTGGGTCCAGTAGGCTTGGACAAAATGCTTGTGGATGATATTGGAGACGTGACAGTCACAAATGATGGTGCCACCATCTTAAAGTAAGTATATAACCAAATTAAAAAAGATATGTGTAGCAAACTTGAGACTAAATGATTTAAGTGTTTGTATGGGTGGCTTGGCTTGTATTTTTATTTTCTTAACAAAGTTTAGAATGATTAGTAAGACTCCATAATTCTAAATGTTATTTATTGATAACTTTTTGGGCTGATTTCATCATACATTGCCTAGTAAAAGTAAAATATATCTTCATATCTAAATAAAAATGTAACTGATATTATCTATGCATAAAAAAGCTAGCCAATTTTTGGTACTTCTAGAATACTTAGTTTTCCAATCATTAGACAACTCCTTCTACCTTGTTTGTTTTGTATAATTGAGGTATCAAAAATTACTGCTGCTAAATTTTATGAAGCTTTTGCAAAACAAAAGCTTTTTGTATGTTTATACCATACACCAAGTATGGTATGAAGGTATACCTTTTTTAATTTAACAAATATATATATATATATATATATATATAAATGCAACTTTCATGGTGATCTATCAAATGGTCAACTACCTAAATATGCTAGTTTATAGATCTTAATTTATTCTGTGTATCCTTATATCAAACTAAACGTAATTAGAAATAGAGATACTAACTAAAATTATGCTATTACTAATCTTAAGTTTTGAAATAAATTCTCCGGCTTCAAATTGAATTTTGAAATCCTCATTAGAACTAGGTCTATGGATACTTTTACCGATTTTGAATTGTTGAATGCACATTAGTTCTATTAGTAGTATTGCCAAAAAAATATTTAAATAAATTAAAAATATATAATTAACTCTTTTTCTATGTATCAGAATGCTGGAAGTTGAGCACCCTGCGGCCAAAGTGCTGGTGGAGCTGGCACAGCTACAAGATGAGGAAGTAGGAGATGGCACCACATCAGTTGTTATAATTGCTGCAGAATTACTCAAGGTTTGCCACCCAAATTATTTATATTTTTTATTATTTTTAAAATCACAATCAATTATGATGACTCTTCCAGTTACCAGTACATTTACAAGTACTTGGAACTTGTTATATTAAATGTGCATCCATAACTGCGGTAAAATATACTATCACATGGACCATATGTTTGTTTGTAGTATTAGTTATATAAAAAAATATTAATACTGAAACCATTAATGGCATTAGCGGTAGAAAACCATAATCTTTATGCTGTTATCAAAGCATTAAACATAAAAATTTTAATGTTTAGTAATCTGTGTTGGGAACTATTCAATTTAAAATTAGTATGATAATCAAAACATAAGAAGCCATAACATAGTAATATTGTATAATGGTTAAGAGGAACTGGGCCGGCAAGAGTAGGGCCAACGGTTTATAGAAACACAAAAAAGTGTCATGTTGCAGAAACCTGCTCTAGCATATCCACTAAAGTCATAACACCTAGAATGTTTTATTGATTCTATAGAGCTAAGTAATATAAAAATAAAGTGTTGTATACTGATTTAATTTTTAAGTTGTTGATTTGTTCCTAAAATGTTATGTGTTACTGGTATAACCATTATAAAAAAACTTTCTATAGAGTGCTGATGAACTGGTCAAGAACAAGATCCACCCCACAAGCATCATCTCAGGGTACAGGCTGGCCTGCAAAGAGGCCGTTAAGTATATCCAGGACAACCTCACTGTCACAGTGGAGTCGCTCGGCAGACCATCCCTGATCAATGCCGCCAAAACCACCATGTCATCTAAACTTATCGGAGCGTATCCTTTATTAATGGAATATTTACAAAATTCAACAGTCAACTTTTAAAATTCAATATATATATATATATATTGTACTAATATATACATCTGTACCACCTCAGTCTCAACTATTTCTAGATATTCCGATTTGAAGAGTGAAAAAAGCAGTAACATTACTGTTTAATGTGATGTATCATGAAATCACAAGGTTGGCAATGCGCTAGTGTATCCTTGTGATATTACGAGCGTCTATAGGCTGCGGTGACACTTACTATCAAGCGGTCTGTATGCTTGTTTGTCGACCTGGTCTAACATAACAAAAAAGTTCACTCATGGATAATCAATCGCAGACCCTAGCTTCACGATGGAGTTGCTGCTGCTATTCCCGCCCTATTAGATCTAAGTTACACAGTTTCGAATGGATATATCGCCATCTATCAGTTTCGGTATCCCAACCGCCTCTGACGACTCAAAGTACAGAAGTAATATTCTACTTTCTAGGTCATTCGATCAATTACAATCATATGAAGAAAAAAGTAACTATCATTTTTTTTTTGCCTTGACGTACCGGCAAAGTAGAATAGAACCTCCCACTGCACCAGGCGTCGTAAGGTACCAAAACCGACAAATGGCGGTATTCCATCCGAAACAGTGTAGCTTAAATGCACAGGGAGCTGGAGAAGGGCAGCAGAATCCCTGTTGCGAAAGCTACACTCTGCTATGGTCAACATGCTTGTCCAGTGCAGCAATTATGGGCAAAAACATCCTTACTTGAATAGGCCTCAGGATGATGGAGGAGGATGATCAGTAGTGGACTTCTAACGGCTGGTATGATGATGGTAATGAATAGTTTTATAGAAAATTCTATGGCAGTCTAATTAATGCAAAAACAGTATTCATTAATATATATATATACATATATATATATATATATATATTCTATATATTCTATTACTGAGCATCAAACAATACTTTCCTTAACACCGCATAACAGTGATGCCGATTTCTTTGCCGAGATGGTGGTAGACGCGGCTCAGGCCGTCAAAATATCAGACAACAAGGGCAACTCCATGTACCCCATCAAGGCGGTCAACATCCTAAAGGCGCACGGCCGCAGCGCCCGCGAGAGCGTGCTTGTCAAGGGTTACGCCCTGAACTGCACGGTCGCGTCGCAGGCTATGCCCAAGAAGATTGTCAACGCCAAGATCGCGTGCCTGGACTTCTCCCTGCAGAAGACTAAGATGAAGATGGGTGTTCAGGTATGTTAATTTTGCACTAGCAGCGCTGTACGGTTTCACCCGCTTATATTAATAATGCAACTATCCATTACATCACGCCTGTGGCCCATCTTGGTATGCAGAGACTATGCATCTCTTGTTACGATATTGGTATGCCTCTCTCGCTTCTCTTGCTTGCATTGTCCTTTCACACAGTTTATTCTTGGTACTTCTGACCTGGTCCTCCTTTAACACCTCTTCTACTTACTTACAAAATAACAAATCTTGATTACATAGTTCTATTTTAGTCTATTTTAGAGTTATTTTTTTAAAAGGTCCAGTAGTTTTGAATTTATTTGTTACATGATACATATATAAATACAATTTTTTCCCGCCGAAACGGGTGAATAGATCTTGATGAAATTTGGCTCAGAGATAATTGATAAAGTCGCGGACGGAACGCTGAATACACTAATATTATAAAGAAGAAAAGTATGTTTAAACTCAAAAACTAGTTGACAGATATCGAAAATTATTTTACCATTAGTATGCTACATTTTTCCTGAGTAACATAGGCTATACTTTTTGCTAGAAGAAATTAGGGATCCCTACTAAAATTTAAATAATGTAATCCAAAGTGTGAAAGAAATTGCCATAAAATTACTTGTATCACATGTGCTTTGCATGGATTGGATTGTAAGTACAAGGTTTTCAAGGCTATGATCAGTTTTAGCCAAACCATATATGCTTCACTTACCAATTTCCACCTGTGAAAAGCCGGGCCGTGTTGCTAGTTCTTCTATATAAAATCGCGTAGTACCACTACAAAAAAGTCTCATCATATACAAATTTCTCCATAACAGCAAACACTAATTCTTGATAGAACAAAAATGAACTACCCGTACATTAAAGTAAAATTTTATCTAGGTTTTAGTCTCCGACCCGGAAAAACTAGAGGCGATTCGCGCCCGCGAGCTAGACATCACCAAGGAGCGCCTGCAGAAGATCCTCTCCACCGGCGTGAACGTGATTCTCTGCACCGGCGGCATCGACGACCTCTGCCTCAAGTACTTCGTCGAGGCCGGCGCTATGGGCGTTAGGAGGTGCAAGAAGGCCGATCTGAAGAGGATCGCTAAAGCAACTGGCGCTGCATTCTTGACATCACTCACAAACATGGAGGGTAAGTTATCTTTGCAGTTTATAAACCATAATGGGCTAGCTCGATCGGCACGTAAAGGCCTGCCTGAAGAGGATTGTTAAGGCAACAATACTACTTTCTTGATTTCACTATAAATCTAAACACCGTGAACCTGAAACAATGTTCAAGGATGTAATAGAAGTTATAAATAAGATACTACTTGAACCAGTCGTTAAATGCGGTCATCCTGACTACCTTTTCACACTAAATTATCATATCATCCATAAATCATCTATTTGTGGATGAAATGATTTACATGAATATTCACTATATTACGGCGCTGCTTATGACGGCCGACATCATCGTCATCATCCTTACAGTGATTGGAAGTCACCATTACAGCAACTGGACATAGACCTCTAGGGAGGTACTATTCTCTACCTATACTTGTCTTGCGTGACAATTATGATAAAGATCCTATTTTTTTAGTTTTTCAGTGGCCTTCGACTTACCACCTATTTTCCAACAGTGGATATACCACGACCAGTCTTTAATTATGACGTTTACCATTTTAATTTTTAGGTGAAGAAGTGTTTGAGCCCAGCATGATTGGTGAGGCGGCCGAGGTAGTGCAGGAACAGATATGTGATGATCAACTCATCTTGATCAAGGGGTGAGTTCAGTGTATACATAGCTGCTCATTTGTAACTTTTTGAAATCATTAACAAGCTAGGCTCGTGGCAGCGTGAATATTTACGCCCGAAAAACGCATCGAGTTCTTAATTTTCGTCAATTTCAATAGTGATGTACTCACTGACGAACATACCAAATGACATAATGCCTTTCTTATTTTGACTGACCTGATGGCGCAGATGGTAGTGTTCCTACCTTGTGCGCCAAAAGTCTCGTGGGTTGCTCTCCCAGAAAAAATATTTATATGATGATATTTGTGTTTGTTTTGTGTTTTAGGTATTTAATATATGTATTTAAGTATTATATTGTTTATTGTTGTTTGCTGTCCGCATCACATGTGCTTTAGACAACTTATCTCGGAGTCAGGTCAATGTATGAGATGTTGTGTGAATTTATATTTATTTTATATAAAGATAGTGAACTCTTTGTGAAACTATAGAAAGTGCTGACCGCATAACCTAAGTTACAGATTAAGGTTGAAAAATGTGCACAGTATCTTATGGATTAATTTGTCAACACTATCTTTGAAGTACATTTTGAATGATTTAGCCCACGTTTATTTACTAGCAGTGCCCGCGGCTTCCTTCGCGTGGAATAGTGAGTAACTGAGGGATGGCTAATTTTTCAAATCAGACCAGCGGTCCCTGATATTACCGCGTTCAAACAAAATCTTCAGCTTTATAATATCATATAGTTTGCACTTTTATTGTTCTCAAACAACAAAAACAGAAATTATCCAAAGTCGATATTTGTAATCCGTGATTGTACGTCTACATGTTCTGACGTTCCGTTTTATACTCTAATCCTAGTCAAATCCAGTCACGCGAAGTACTGGACACCAGACACACTGCAAGAGTCGAAATTCAATAGCTACGATGATGGATTTTGAGACTCCAGCTACTACTTGCATCAGCAGGCTCGTCGATCGTTAGCCCCGCCTGCATTTGCATTCCGTAAAACCATATCCGACGTGTGCACGTTGACCTATGTACCGGGCGCACCCCGCAGGCCGACGGCGCGCACAGCGGCCTCGCTCATCCTCCGCGGGCCCACGGACGCGTACTGCGACGAGATGGAGCGGTCCGCGCACGACGCGCTGTGTGCCGTGCGGCGCGTGCTGGAGTCGGGCCGCCTCGCGCCGGGCGGCGGCGCCGTCGAGGCCGCGCTCTCCATCTACCTGGAGAACTTCGCCACCACGCTGGTGAGTCTCCGTAGGCGGTACGCCGTGAACACTCACTTTATTGTTTGCGTTCACACCGGCGCTCAGAACCACTGTACAATTAGAATTAGCAGATTGTTCATTCGCTGTTCTTAACCGGTTATTGTAATACACCTCTTTATTCCAGAGTTCCCGCGAACAGCTGGCTATCGCGGCATTCGCACAGTCTCTTCTGGTGATCCCCAAAACGCTGGCGGTGAACGCGGCGCGCGACGCCACCGACCTCGTCGCCAAACTGCGCGCCTACCACAACTCCTCGCAGACCAAGGTTACTGAAGCTTAACGACCGCTGACCGTCTAAACTATTACAATTGGGATACTTATCTGTACCTACCTATTATACTAGTTATAACTAGAAACCTAGTTGTCTAGTGAATGTAGTTGCCCAGAGCGAAATATCATTGCCTTTATGCAATGATATTTCACTCTTTGTACATATATACATTATGTGTGTGTATATGTGTATGTATATATATATAGTACAAACCGGAATGTGTTAGGTGGAGCACGCGAACCTGAAGTGGGTGGGGCTGGACTTGACGGAGGGCGCGCTGCGCGACAACCTGGCGGCCGGCGTGCTGGAGCCCGCCGTGTCCAAGGTCAAGTCGCTGAAGTTTGCCACCGAGGCCGCCATCACCATCCTGCGTATCGACGACATGATCAAGTTGGACCCCGAGCCCAAGGGCAAGAGCTACGAGGACGCCTGCCACGCTGGCGAGTTATAAACCACAGTATTACCCAGCTCGCCCTAGGTTATGTATGAACTGCGGCTCGAAGTCGACGCGATTTTTGATTTTGGCGTTTTCTTTTTTGTAAGTAATACGTATGTCTACAAGTTTTCACCGAGACACGGAACAAGCGGCGAAGTCCCGCTTAAAATTAATTCCATCCGTCCTTGTTTGATGATGTAGATTTGTACGAGACGCCGTGAGACATAAAAAACGCCTTAAACGAAATCGTGATCGTGAATCGAGTCTGGTTTTTAATATCTTCACAAGCATTAAAATACTACTACACTAAATTTGTATCGTAAACGTTTGTGAATGGGAACGGAATACTGTTTCTGATTAGTGTTCCGATATAAGCAAAGGCAGGTTTTCTTAAAGAAAAAATATATATATATATATATATCTGTGTTCTATATCTGTACACGCACGGTCATGGGAATTATATTATGTTACTGTGAAATATATTAGTTGACTGCGATCGGTTGTCGCTGTTGTGTCGGTATAATTATATCAGTGAACGAGTGCTTGATGTGCCTGGATGCTTCTTGCATAAAGTGTTCTTACTTCCCGATAACATTTGTTACGCTAGAACTTGTCCGAACATATTCCCTTAAATTTTGTACAACGCATTGATTTTGTCTGGTCAATTGTAGTTGAATTTAAATATGTTTAATGTTAAAGAGCTTTTTGTTTGTAATATAAAGAATTGCTTTGTTTGCAATGATAAACCTGAGCTGGATTATGCTTTATTCACGTCATTTGCGAGTCTTATGTTACGATTACAGTTCTAAAATGAACATCAGGGTAATTTCAAAGGACGTCACAATTACTTTTTGCTGCCGCAACTATATTATAATTTATTTTAACGGACCTGCTTTTAACATTTAATATTAGTTATTAAATCGCTAGGTTGTCACTTATGTTACAACAATTACTTATAAAAAAAATAATAAATTTAAATTTTATTATTAATTACTTGGTTTTATTGAATTTACCTTCTTCGTCATCACCATCACAGCCTTTAGACAAGTGGGACTTTACCTATAATTGCCTCCCTGGGCAAGCGTGGTGGCAATCACAGAGCATAGCTTTGCGACGGGAATGCTGCTGCCAATTTTCGCCTTGTTGCATTTAACCTGTCGATTCCTGTACCGCAGTTGCCTTTTACGACACCTGGTACAGGGGGAAGTACTACTACGAGTAGTAATATCAGGTAAGGTAAATTCCGTGTTCCGGTACACGAAATTTATCTTACCTGTATATTTACGCTGATTAAGAGATTGTTAATATTGTATACGAAGGTCGATGGTGGCGAGGTATATGCAACGAGAAAACCTGAGATCGATAGAAATTTGTAATGACATGCTAGTCTCTGTTGAGGCATTAGATGAAGGCCCCGATTTCATAAACCGAAGGCATTTGACGCGCTTGATTGCACTTTCCATAGTGCCCCTATAATATGCGCCAAGGGTCGTAGGTACGATGTGATATGATGTGAAAAATATGTCATGAACATTTGTATTTGTCCTGTTTTTAATATAATAAGTATTAAATTTGTAATACCTCAGTTGTCTGATATCCGCACAAGTGGTTTAAGCTTTCTATCACAGAGTCAGGTCAACGTATGTTGTGTGAATTAATTTATTATATTCTACACTGCCAGCACCACTCGGTAAATTTATTATTTGAAGTACCCTTTGTCAATCTATATAGTTCAATCTGTCTAAATGTCAAATTCCATAAAAATCGTTGCACCGTATCAAAGATAAAAATGATTAAATACATATAAAGAAGAGCGCCTGCATGCAGGGGCGGAGTCATGCGTCGAGCGAGCATATCGAGTCAACTCTAGACAAAGTTTTTTTTATTTAATTATTTGGGTCACTGAAGACCGCCACTGTTAGCATCCATTTGAGCGACTTATCAAAACATTGATAGCGATACATGTAATAATGCTTCTGCTGTAGAACACCGCTAAAACCACTGACAGAATGACCTTCAATTTTGACAAATAGTCGCGCTATAGTCTTGTTTTTATTATTTCATTGGTCAGATTAGATAGATAAATAGATAGTCCATCGTCAGACATTATCTATGTACGGTAAGCAAAAATCAACCTACCCAAATCTCCGCTTTTTTCAGTCAATTTTGAACTTTATGGCTCGCTCTTATAGATTAATAGTGATTACGAAGTTTGGACAAATTTGGGTAGGTTGATCCGTTGCATTGTGTACCTTCATATAACCATGGTGTAACGTACAGTCGTTGTGCCGGTTATCGTATCTAAAATATTGTGTTAGATTTACTATCTCTGTTTTGCTGTCAAAATGTTAATTAAAACAGTTAATAAATTATTTCCAACATTTTCATCAAAAACACGATTCCTATTTGCCACATTCTCAACCAATACAGTGCCGACGGTAAGTATAGTTCAAGCTACGTTACGCAAAAAGTTTTATCGGTTTTGGACATTGATTCTGTAAAACGTAACATTCACTCACCGAGAATTTATTATTAACCAAACAAGATAAAGTTTTATCCCCAAGTTTGAAATGATATTTCCTGCTAATTAAATACTATTGCAGGAAGAACAGATAAAAGTGGGAAATTGCTACATAAATTATGTAAAAGTCGGAAATGGACCGCACAACGTTCTTTGTATGCCGGGCGCTCTCGGCACTATCTGGACAAACTTTAAGCCTCAAGTAGAAGGGTTCGACCGAGAAAAGTTCACTTTAGTGGTTTGGGATCCTCCGGGCTATGGGAAAAGCCGCCCCCCAATCCGTGAATTTCCCACAGACATGTATGAAAAAGAAGCTGAAAATGCCTACGAATTTATGAAGGTAGAAAGCTGTTTACCATTAATAAACCATTTTTATCTTAATTTATATTTTCTGAAGTTGTTTATAGAATAGCAATCCGTTCTTTAACTTAACTAAAAATATTATTTCTTGTTGTTCATGTCTTGTTATTATTGGCGTGCAAAAACAACTGTATTATTATTACATATTTGCCTAATTATTATGCTAGGTAAGTATATAATATAGCTTGAGCTGTTTTATATTTTCGCGTTCACAGCTAAAACAGCTTTAAACGCGGTTTGTTCACCGGTCCGACTTATCCGATCCGACTTGTCCGACACGAATCTTATAAAAAAATAATATACATTTCGTTATCATTTACAATTTATTTTGTTATAGGCATTGGGTATACCCAAATATTCACTTTTGGGTTTTAGTGACGGCGGCACAGTAAGCCTGATTTTTGCTGCTAAGCACGCGGACGCTGTCACCAAATTAGTTGTTTGTGGCTCTAACTCCTTCATACTCCCTCGCGAGCTGGAAATATATAAAAGTATGTATATTATGCATAAACTATGCAACTGATACAATCGAAGGATCCTCAAATGAAAAACATTATTTAAGCAAGTTTCGTAACGCAAAAATATTTAAGTTAATTTCCCTATAAAAAGACAACTAGTGGATACAATGCGTATCTATGCATTTAAATAACAAAAATAGTGTCTATTTGTAATTTCAAATTGACAATAATTGTTTACTGCAAACGAAAATATATACAGCACTTGAAATGAAAAAAAAACGATTGTAACGGGACTTTCAGTTTATTTATTTATAATAGGTACACTAATAATCACTGTCATACATACTAATATTCGTATAATTAAATATAATATTAACTAGTCGGTAACCTTGATGTTACCGACTATTAAGACATGTTTTGTTTAATAGATTTTGTAATTATTTTTCTCATCAAGCAAGACGTAAATAACGTCGAAGAATAGGTACAACCAAAACAAAAAAAATATGTTGAATTATTTTTCTGTTCTTTACTCGATTATGATATTTTGTATGGAAGCTGAGGATGACTCGGCCCCCAGATGTTTAAAATTTCCCTCTTAAAAGTAGGAAATCTATTATTAAAAACATCTATGTGTTTGCCACTGCGTTTCAGTTCATTGTTGGAAGGGTTCACTAGGGTTATTGGGTTGTAAAAGGAAGTATTGTTTTTATACACTTTTAACGCGAAGGTAATTGGATGAACGGATTTTATACTGCGTGGAGAAAATATGGTGACTCAATAGAAGAATGGATTATTTTTTGCAAGCACTATAAGCCATACCTTGCGACAAACACAATAAGATCATATTAAACTTGGCATGCCTTTCACTGTAGCTAACAAGCAAACGGCCGATGTGGTGCTTACGGCAAAGGGATTTGACAAATGTATTTGGTTAAAAGGGCTCCAGACTGAGTAGATGTTGAAGCTATAATGAGTGTTTAATTACTTCTTAATTGTTACGGGAACGGATACTACTAGTAGTAAAAGAACCATATACTAATAATTTCGAGAGTATAACTATCTAACTCACATTCTAGATTTAAGCAGCACAAGTACCTGGTCGAAGAGAATGCGGGAACCAATGATAGAAGTGTATGGCGATGAGTTATTCGCCAAATATTGGAGTGGATGGGTAAACTGCATGATAGAATTGGTCAATAACAAGGACGGCAACATCTGTAACGAGCTTTTGAAGGATATCAAGTGCCCCACGTATATTCTCTACGGTGAAAAAGACCCATTGGTGGACAACGTGCACGTGTCGCATTTACACACGCATATTACTGGATCAAGGTACCTAATATTTACATAAAAATGTAGGGTACTAGCGGAGTAATATAATAGCTCCCTCTGTACCAGGTGTCGTAAGAGGCGAAAAGGCCCAGCGTAAATACTACAGAATGGGGATGGGCAGCAACATCCCCGTCGCAAAGTCTGCGCTCTACAATGGCCATTATGCCTGCTCAGCGCGGAAATTATGGGCAAAAATCCAATTATCTTGGGGAGGCCTATGTCCAACAGTGGACTTTCTATGGCTGATATGATGATGACAAATAATAAGTATCATAATAAGTAATTCCATAAAACAAATAATCTTGATTTTTTTTATTAAAGAAACGTTATTTTGTCTTACTAGTATCATGCATACACTCAAATATATTATACGACTAGCGGACCGCCCCGGCTTCGTACGGGTATTTAACAAAATTTTCAAAAAATATAAATTTTATCACTCACATGCACACTACTTTTTCTGTCGGGTTACTAAAAAAGAGTACCATTACAACAATTCAATATTACTATTTCACTGATTTAGAGGTAATATTATTTTATTTTGTATCTTAATAGAAATTAGAGCATTTTTAAGTATGTTCCATAGAAACTTTGAAACCCCTATTTTGCGCTCTTCATTATCACCATCAAAACAGCCGTAACTGCTGGACACGGGCCAATTATGTATATTATTTAAATATAATATAGTGCTATTACCTAGTTATTGGTATCTAGTCAAAATAAGCGTCCTTATTAGTTACTTTCTCACTGTTCACTTTTTGAATTTAAAAGCGTTTTCAAAAACTCTATTATATTAACAATTTTTTTGTTACTTTATATTTGGGCGGGAGTATAGCACTTTTTTTGTTTTTCGAACGCATTAGTGTATAAAATGCATAGAAACCTGTGGTTCAAATAAAAAACTCACATTACGAGTTTCGGTTAATGTTATGTGCGACGAACGAACCTTCACGGAACTTATTCTTCTAACATAAGTTTCTCGGGTGCTACCAGTTTTTTTTTAATAATAAACAGTTAAATGTGTATGTATTCCTTATGTTTTTGTTTCCAGGATCCAACTGTATCCAAACGGCAAACACCATATCCATCTGCAGTATGCTGATGATTTTAATAAGACTGTACAAGATTTTTTGCTCAAAACGTAATATTAAGCCTTTACTTATGTATATGATAAGAACAGAAACGAAAAAATGTAACAAAGCTATTTTATTTTCATTTACTTCTTATAAGCATGTTTCATTTCAGAATAAAACAATTTACATGTAATAACACTTAATTCAAGGTTAACTGACTCGTTTAGGTATATATTACTGTACAAGTGAACAAATTGGGGTCTCACAAAGACCTTATACACGCAATGTCCTTGTTCTCTGTGTCAAATAAACACAGTAATGAGTCACAAATACATGGGGCCCTGTTTGTCATTATCGTCCAGTCCAGGTTGATCCTGTTGATGAAGCCCTCATCGAAGAACCTGGAAAACGTGAACTTGAAGAGACAGTGAAAAGTCTTCTTGTTGTCTAAGAGTTTACTATCCGACTTGTTGGAATCACAACTTTCACAGTTTGTTCTGGTCAATGGAGTCAAAGTTCGAAGTATATGTGGGCAACACGGATTTAAGGCGACACTTGCTTCCTCAGTTTTCCTCGCATTGCTATGTTCCGGGTTGAAGGGCGAGAGAGATAGTAAAATAAATGGGTAATGTGGTACAATATCTTCAAGCTACAAAGTGGATAACGCGCTAGTGATATCCTTGTGATGTTACGAGCGTCTATAGGCTGCGGTAACGCTTATCACGCGGACTGCCTGCTTGTTGGTTGACGATATAAAATATGTTAATATCGTTTGTATTTGTTTGTATGGTATTATATTTGAAATTCCTCTGTTGTCTGATATCCGTTATACAAGTGAGTTATGCTGCTTATCTCAGTGTCAGGTCTACGTATGAGATGTTGTGTGAATTTATTATAATTAATATCGTTTAAATGTTATTTGACTATAGAAAATATACAGTTGATTAATTAACCTGTAAATTGACGACACGATGGTGAGGAGAGCTCTTCGAGCGATGATAACATACCGCTACACTCAGCGAACGAAGGCCATCAGCAGGTAGACCAACGACCCAGTTAATATCGATAGAACCCGGTGAATATTAATTGATCAATCATATTGGAGCAGGGGCTATATCTATATTTGAAGTTAGCCTATATCTAGCAGCTCATAACGTGTATCTAACATCTTGTTACTTTTAATTCAAGAAACATACGAGATGATCTGATTGGCATTGGAGTCGATAGAAATTATATGCAGTGATATGGTATGCAATGATGAGCAATGATATGCTAATCTCTGTAGAGTCCATCAAC
Organism: Heortia vitessoides; assembly: GCA_020976665.1. Lineage (NCBI taxonomy): Eukaryota > Metazoa > Arthropoda > Insecta > Lepidoptera > Crambidae > Heortia > Heortia vitessoides. The sequence continues at coordinate 15,106,300 of JACJUM010001610.1, read as the reverse complement.
AATGGAAGGCCCTGAGCGACAGTACTTTATTACTGATGACAATATACAAATTAAGTAAGAAAGATTTGTACATTTGAAGCGCTCGATCACGTATTTTATAGTGTCTCTCTCTCTCTTATGCACCATGGGTATAAATTCGAACCCCACTCAGGGCAAACATTGATGTAATGAATATTTCGCTCTTTTGCAAAAATAATGACACAATACAAAATTAATCAAATTTAAAAAATAGAATGTATATCATTTACTAAAAACATAAGTGTTATTTTTAGAACTTCAGTTACTTTAGAGTTGTGTCGATGTTCTTGCAAAAGAACGATATGTCAGGATGTTAAATATATATAGCTATTATGTTTTAAATTTGAATTACATCTGCCTGATATCCGTAATGCCGTGAGGTACTGGCAGAGCAGAATAGTATCTTCCTCTGTATCGGGTGTCGGCGTAAGTACGACGACTAAGGTACCAGAGCCGACTGATGGCGGTATATCCATCCGAATCAGTGTAGCTGAAATGCACAGGGCGGAAATGGGCAGCAGCATTCCCACCATGAAGGCTGCTCTCTGCGATTGCCAACACGCTTACCCAGCACGGTAATTATGGGCAAAAATACCTCTTATTACGCAAAAATCCCTCTTACTTGGAGAAGCATATGACCAGCAGTGGACTTCTAATGGCTGATATGATAATGCAATTTATGTATAGATATAAGTCAAGTTGATTTCTTATTTAATATATTCTACACTGCCGGGGCCACACGATTAATGTATGATTTGAATTATCCTATAGACAGATTGAACTCTAGAGGACTTCTCTAGAGTTCAATCTGTCTATAATTTAAATTCATCAAAATCATTGCACCGTCCCAAACATACCAATACAGCAGACTATATCGAGTCTTAACGAGACATTTTTTTTTATTTAATTATTCGGATTATTTACCGGCGTGAAGACCACGAATGTTTCGACAAGTCGTTCAAATGTATGACACATGGATCAATAAGTCCCGAGACTAGCAATGAAAACTTTTTGTGCAATATATATTTTTTTTCTTCATCAACATGGTTACAACGCTTTTCGAATTTTTGCATACCATGTTTATAAAAATAAATATCTTTCGCTTCTAAATAAGCTTGTTTCAACGATGAGCCTGAAGCATTTTTTTTAAGATCAGAAGTCAATGGCGCCATCTCTGGGTTAGTCTTGAGACTTATTGATGAGCTACGTCCATGAGCCATGAGCTACATTTGAGTGACTTGTCGAAACATTGATAGCGATGCATGTAATATTGCTTCTGCCATAGAACACCGCTACATCAACTGACAGATTGACCTTCAATTTTGACAAATAGCCGCGCTGTAGTTTTGTATTTATTATTTCATTGGTCGGATTGAAATAGTCGATCGTCAGCCTTTATCTAATTACCTTCATATAACTATGTATAGTGAATATATGTTACGTACGATAAACAGTTGCGCCGGTTAATGTATCAGGTTATTGTATTAGATTAACTATTTCTGTTTTGTTATCAAAATGTTAATTAAAACAATTAATAAATTATTTCCAACATTTTCATCGAAAACACGCTTCCTATTTGCCCCATTCTCAACAAAAACAGTGCCGAAGGTAAATAAAGGTCAAGCCATTGTTCAAAATGTTCATAAAAAATATTGATTATCAGTTGTAGACATAGATTTTATGAAACGTAACATTTAGTCACTAAGCATTTATTATAACCAAATAAGATTATGCCCCAGTTTGAAATGAATTTTTCTACTTATTTAATACTATTGCAGGAAGAACAGATAAAAGTGGGGAATTGCAACATAAATTATGTGAAAGTCTGAAATGGACCGCACAACGTTCTCTGTCTGCCGGGCGCTCTTGGCACCATCTGGACCGACTTTTAGCCACAAGTAGAGAGGTTCGACCGGGAAAAGTTCACTTTAGTGGCTTGGGATCCTCCGGGCTATGGGAAAAGCCGCCCCCCGGCTCGTGAATTTACCACGGATATGTATGACAAAGAAGTTGAAAATGCCTATGAGCTTATGAAGGTAGCCTATTTTTTTAATAATAGATAAACTATATTTTATTTTAAAGTTATTGTTTTCTGAAATTGTTCATAGAATCTTCTTTTATTTATTGGAAGTACTATTTCTTGTAGGTAGATATTGTCTTGTTTTTATTGGCGCGCAATAAAGACTAGTAATAGCTTTAGCTGTTTTTAATAAAACTAGGTACTTTGTAACGATTTTAAAACGCATTTTTGTTACCTCGTTACGTTCTTAAGTTATAACGAAAAAAATTAAAAAGTATAATAAACCTATACTAAACTATAATTTATTATGAGCTTTTGTCGTAAAATCATCAATCTTTTTAACGTAATACGTATTTCGGTATAATTTATTTTGTTATAGGCATTAGATATACCCAAATATTCACTTATGGGTTTTAGTGACGGCGGCATAGTAAGCATGATTTTAGCTGCTAAGCACGCGGACGCTGTCAGCAAATTAGTTGTTTGGGGCTCTAACTCCTTCATTCTTCCTCGCGAGCTGGAAATATATAAAAGTATGTATTTTTTACACAATTCGCTTTTTTTCACAAAATATGCGCGCCGCAAAAATACTCGATTAATGTTTATAAAATCATATCAAGTCAACAAAAAATATACACACATTTAAATTACAAATTAATTGTGTCTGTTCTAATTCCTAATTAACAGCAGTTTACTAACTTCATATGGTAATATTTACTTAGAATACTTATAATAAAAAAATTGGTGGTCTGTCTGAGTGTTACGGCTAATATCTGAAATGACTGAACCTACTGTAACGTGACTTTCACTGGCAGATTGTTGATGCTCTAAGACGTGTTTAACTACTTCTATATTGTCACGGGAACGGTAAGTATTAAAAGAACTATTTATCGAACTTACATTTTATTTTAGATATAAGAAACATAGAAACTTGGTCGAAGAGGATGCGGGAACCAATGATAGAAGTGTATGGCGAGAAGTTATTCGCAAAATATTGGAGTGAATGGGTAGACTGCATGATAGAATTGGTCAATACCAAGGACGGCAACATCTGTAACGAACTCTTAAAGGATATCAAGTGCCCCACGTTCATTCTCTACGGTGAAAAAGACCCAATGGTAGACAACGTGCACGTGTCGCATTTACACACGCATATTACTGGATCAAGGTAATATATAAGTATATGATACCTAAATACATATAATGTGAACAATTATTTTTATTAAATTTAAACAACTTACACATTGATCTGACTCCGAGATAATTAGCTTAAAGCACTTGTGTTACGAACATTAGACAAATTTCACATTTCTACAATAAGCAGTTACGGTCTATTTATCAATAGGAACTTTTTCTTTTATCACTTTTCATATAGCAGTCGGTACACCACGTTCGTCGGCGAACGCAGTTTCTGCCCCTTGAACTATTCCCTAACTAGTGCGGCCAGGCTCGCTCGGTTACCCTTTTCTGTGCAACAAATTTCTTTTGTGCAACCTACGATTTTACTGACACCAATAACGTCCACTCGAGTCCATTTAATTCTATATTAACTCTATAATTTTAACTAATTTTTTCTTTACTTAATCTGACACTATTTGGGCAGGAATTAAGTGTTTTTTTTATATAAAATAATAGTATTAGTGCAAAAAATGCATAATAGCCTGTGGTTCAACTAAATAAATTCGCATTAGTTTCAGTTAATGTTACGTGCGACGTACGAACCTTCACGGAACTTATTCTTCTAACATAACTTTCTCAGGAGCTAAGTTTTTTTTAAAAATTAACAGTTGAGTGTGTATCTATTCCTTATGTTTTTGTTTTCAGGATCCAACTGTATCCAAATGGCAAACACATTATCCATCTGCAGTATGCTGATGATTTTAATAAGAATGTTCAAGATTTTCTGCTCAAAGCATAATATTAAGGATAGAATTACCTGTATTTTGTATGGTTAAGGGCATAAACGAAAAAAATTTAACAAAATTCCCATATTTTATTTTCATTTACTTCTTATAAGCATGTTTCATTTCAGAATAAAACAATTTACATTCAATAACACAAAATTCAAGGTTGAACTGACTCATTTATATATTACTGTACAAGTGAACAAATTGGGGTCTCACAAAGACCTCATACACGCAATTTCCTTATTCTTTGTGTCAAAAAAACACAGTATTGTCTTAAACCTTAGAACCAGGTTCTAAGATATCAATGAGTCTAAGAGGAAACCTGCACAATATAAATACTTCATTACAATGAAATTTGTTAGTACTGATTTTTTTAGTTTCGATATCGCCCTTTGTGTACGTTGTTCTATCGGTTTTTAGTGGTAAAAAATTTCAAAAAATAATTTCCACATCTAATTCTCAAGCTCAAACTGAAGTATTTTTTGATTGTACTGATTTCTTATGTAATAGTTTGTTTATAAAAGTTACAAAAATAGTTAGTTTTCTGTACTTAACTTTGATAAAATATACTTATATACTGATATAAAACATAATTGATTACATTGAATCAAGGGCGATATTATAAAATAGCAACATTAGTTTCGGAACCTCATAGGAAATTGAATGTCTACTGCTTAGGAAGTGCACGGAGTGATAATTTGGAGCACATATAAAACCTACAATCAGTATCAAATAAAATACACAACAAAGTGACTTTGTTTTATGTTAATAAATATGTATTGCACTCTCTACACAATGTCGAGTAATCAAAACCGGCTCTACAGTTACGTGGCGATCTGAACATTACAAAATACACAAGTATAAACATATTAACGCACACTCGTGAGCTATGTTCTGCCAGAGGAACCACATTCCGCTTATGCCAATCCCTAATTTGTTAATGTCATCTTCATAAATTATGGTTTACAATTATATAAACAAACACACGTAAGCGACCTACCTCGATAAATACATAAGAAAATATAGTGACAATATCAAATCATTCGCTAATTCAAGTAAGCTTGTTCTTATCTCATAAATAATTTCTCTAGTTACAAAAATAGTATACATGAATGGAACACTACACGCGTCTACAGCACCATGTTTATGTACCTCTGCGTCCATCCGTTACATATATTACAATGAAATAAGATTACTCTTACAAATACACAACGATACAATATTACAACATTATCACCGGGATTATTTAACAATACGGTTTTTATTTATCTTTTTTAATTAAATTTAAATACGTTACATTCGTTACGTTTACAAAAACTAATGTTTTAATAGAGAGAGTCAAAGGCACACACTTTGTTTAAAAAAATTCTACAAGTTAGTCCGGGCACATATCACTCACACGGGTCACACATATACGGGGCCCTGGTTGTCGTTATCGTCCAGGTTGATCCTGTTCGTGAAGCCCTCGTCGAAGAACCTGCGGAACGTGAACTCAAAGAAACCGTGGAAGGTCTTCCCGTTGTCCAAGAGTTCACTGTCCGATTTGTTGGAATCCGAACTGGAGTTGCGCAGTTTGTCCGGGTCGATAGGGTCAAAGTTCGAGGTATCTGTGGGGAATTCGATGCGGGGGATGTAGGGCGCCACTTGCTTCCTTAGGCCTTTCTCAAAGTCGATGCTCTTGAGAAACGGATGGTTTTTCACTTCGCTGGCATGGTTGCCGATCCTAGTCTCCTGTCCGGAGCACAGCTTCAGGATCAGATCCTTGCTTTCTCTCGAGAGGTTCGCTGCGTCCGGAATGTGTAGCGTTTTCTCCCAGTTTATGACCTGTGTGCAATAATTTGATAATAAGTATTGTGGTTTCGACATGTTTCGCGTTCGGGGAACTATCAAAAAATAAAGTTATTGATACATACGTTTTTTCTTTCTGTCCGAGTGTAATATATAATTACGTATTATATTTACAATTCCACTGTTATTTGATATCCGTAACACAAGTTTAAGTTATTTTTTTTCGGACGAACCTATTGCTAGACTACTCAGACGTCAACTCCAGGGCCACCGAAAAAGAGAGCGGGGCCTCTCATAGATGAGAGGTCCGATGCCCATAGTTATTCTGCGTACCCCGCGGCCGCAACCCGCTTTTAGCTACGGTCGCGCCCGCAAGGCTCGCGGGATGTGAGCGGGACCTCTAGAGGCTCGACCTAGGCTAGGGCGAGCATCGTTGGGGGTGAATTTAATTATGAAATACAGCAAAAAGGACGGTCGGAGTGAGTTCGGCAGCTCAAGGGCTACCGGTTATCGCTCGTAGGGGCAGGGAGTGCACTCCCTGCCTGCATGTGCAGTGTTAATGATCGTGATGTGCCAGTGAGAGGGCGGGGGAGGGCTGCGATTTTCGCGATAATTTTATAGGACAGGAGGAATTTTATGTGAAATGTAGTTGTTATCTGTCCCAAAGTACAAATTATTTATTATCGCGCAGGCAGTATTAATTTCATAGCCAATATCGCTAATAAGGTATCATGAGTGATCGAAACAATGTTTTCCGTTCGATTTTGATATTGGACCTGAAAGAAAAACAATTAAATTTTAATTAATTCATTGAATATAAGCAATCCACAAATTTTCATTCATTTAAATATTTATAACTAGTTGACCTAACAGACGTCTTTAACGAGGACTACTTAATGCGAATTCGTATAATTAAAAAAAAAGTGTATTTATTATTTTAATGCTTTATGATATATTCTTAGTACAGAGGAACCAGTTTAAGACGATCACGCTTAATACAATTTCTCGCATAGTACGCCACTTTTCGCCCGTCCCTACAATTTAAGACATATTTTCATACATTTCTTAACGCTTAATACCCGTTTAATACGCCCGATCACAGATTTGCTCCGATAGTCATTTCTTGAATGTAGCGCGCGTTAAATCTTTTGAAATAGTGGTTCATTTCTTTGTTACAATATAAATACAATTGAAATACTGAAAGTTTTCGATCAAAAATCGCCGACAACAAATGAAACTCAGTTAGCTGCTGAGCTTCACTTACCAGTGTCTACGTTGCGTCCAATTTTAAAGAATAGAGAAGAAATCAAAGTAGAATACAGATTAGGAGGTGTGCAGAGAAAAAACAAAAGTAGGAAAGTATGATAAATTGGAAAAAGTTTTAGTGGAATGGCTTCATCAAGCACGAGCTTTGAAACTGCCCATAATATAATTCCCATAATATGTGCAAAAGCGCATAAGATTGCTTAAGGCTTACAGATCACTGATATTAACGCTTCAAATGGCTGGATAGATTGTTTTAAAAATCGAAACGGCATTGTGTACCGTCAAATCAGTGGGGAATCGGAGAGTGGCACAACAAGATGTTGCTACGTGTTTGGCAACCCGATTATTTTAAATAATATACTATTTAAATAATAATTATGTTATTTTAAATTTTTAATTATACTATTTTAAATAATAATATTAAATATATAATTACACTACGTATTTTATGTACAATATTCATAAATGAAAATTTAATACCTATCCAACGTACCAAAATTACAACAAAATACATATTAATATGTAGCACGTTTATTTTCCCTAACCCGCACAACACGCTTTCTCGTTTAAGACGCGTTTTTGGTAGGTTCCCTAAAAATCGTCTCAAGCTGGTTTTACTGTATTTTCTTGGGCGTATATACACTCATTTGCAAAAAACGAGCACCTAAGCAATGAACCATTTCAAATGTTACTATTGGTTTGTTTGATAATTATAGGTAGTTTTACTTTCACAACTTTGTAAATTAATTTAATCGTTTTCGTCAGTATTATCATAAAATATTGATAAAATTTATAGGTTTTAATGCTAAAGTTCACTAGTAGTGTATGCTCGCTAGTAGTGCATATGCTCGTGAAGCAAAAGATAACAAAGATTTTTGTTTGCTTTTTCTTTAATAAAGTAAAAGCAGATAAATGTTTAGTATCGAGTGTGACCCCCTCTAGCTGAAATCACAGCTTGAATTCGTCTGGGTATGCTGGCGAGGATATCCCGGATACTTGCTTGCGGAATACGTTCCCACTCCGCGGTAATCACATTCTTCAGCTCTCTGATGGTCTGTGGAGCCGGTTGTACTGATCTCACGCGTCGTTTCAGAACGTCCCAGACATGGTCTATAGGATTGAGGTCGGGACTTCGAGCTGGCCAATCCAAACGACGAATGCCGACCGATCTTGCACATACGCTTCCACATCGCCAGACCGGTGGGCGCGAGCGTTGTCGTCCATAAATATTGATTCTTCGCCTAAAGCGGCCAATGCGGGTTGTGCGTGAGGAATTAGAACTTCCGTTATGTATCGATGGCCAGTCAGTGAGCCGTTTTCAATGCAGACTAACTCTGTACGATCCATTGAATTTATTCCTGCCCAAAACATAACAGAGCCCCCACCATAAGGTGAGATTTCTGCAAAGCGTTCTCCTCGTCTTCGTAGCACTCGCCGACGTCGATCTTCACCGAACAGAGATATCCTGGCTTCATCGGAAAACAATACCCTATTCCAGTCTTCTTGAGTCCATGACTCACAATTTCGAGTAAACCTAAGCCTGGCAACTCGGTGCTTACGGCCTCCTCCTGACCGTCCATAGACTAATATGCACATTTCTTACTTCT
>JACJUM010001610.1:15045877-15097684 GCA_020976665.1 Heortia vitessoides | reverse complement strand
TTAAAATGTAGGATAAAAAGTGGTTTTCTGTAAAAACGAGCATCAAATTTGCGATTGAGCAAAAATTTTAATTTAGATGGTACTGTTTTATACATCACGGCATTTTTAAAACCAGCTAGTAACATGTACAAATGATTGAAATCATTTTGGTACCGCATTTTTTTAAAGAAGAATTTAAATCAAAACTGTCCGCTTAACACTATCAAAAAACAAAGTTATTTATAGTGGATCGCACACATTTGCTTTTGCTCTTATTCTGAGTGTTAAGTGTATTTATGTATATATATATATATATATATTTAATTCCTCTGTTACCCATAACATACATTTGCTACGTCCTGTTGTGTCTGGTTATGATTATTCAAGAACGATTTCCAGAATTTTGAAAATCTGTCGCGTTTTCACGCCAGAACTACTGAACAGAATGAAATATAATTTGGTACACAGCCAAGTGACATACGGCTACTTTTGAGTGTAAAAGTAAAGTTAAAAGGGGGGGGATAAAATGTTTAATGAAGTACCGCCATAGAGCTTGAAACTTATTTTTAGACTGTTGATTTCCCCTCAAGAGACGAAATGATGAAAGTTTTTTAATGCAAATATGGCATCAAAGACAATGTTAGAATTAGCACAAACCTTATAAAATTAGGATTAATTATTAAAAATACTACCCAAGGCTAGATACATAATATATATGTTAAATTGTATAGCAGCACTATGGGCAGCCTTTTGCTTTTTCAAACTCTGGTACATATTTCGGAAGCGAGAGAAGAGTGGACCTAACGCGGAAGGCAAAGATCGACTGACGAACCAATAGCGCACAGGCACGAATGCGGCGCCTCACCCGCCCGCCCCGCCACACCTCATACCGCACCACAATAATATATGTACACTTATATAGGTGTTGGTTACACTAACAATGTTGCGAGTCCAATAGATTATAGACATCTAAAAAAATTACAAATGAGATGAAATAAAAATAAAATAGTACATAAAGCCCGCAAAAATCGTAATCTATACTAATACTAGCTGTCCCGGCCAACGTCGTTCTGCCATACAAATTATATAAAATGATTAAATTACTAATACAATTATTAAAAAATAGGGGTTGGTGATAGTAGAGTGAAAATTTAGGGTTGATTGTATTTTTTTCGCACATTATAAAAATATATTACCAATAACTAAAAACAAAATTAGGGGTAGTCAACCCTCCCAAGTCCAACCCTCCTAGTCCCTTTTCACTTAGGGGTATAAATATTGGATAGTAGCAAATTCTCAGATCTACAGAATATGCATATAAAATTTCATAAGAATCGGGTCAAGCCGTTTCAGGGTAATATGGTAACTCACATAATAAATAAATAAATAAACATTGTGACAATAATTTTATATATTAAAAGATAATAAGAGAAAAAGTTTGATTGTTCGGTTGTTACGGTTACTTCAAAAACTACTAAAGCTATTTTAAAAATGCTTTCACCATTATTAAGCGACATCGTTACCGAGTAACGGGTTACGTTGTACAGGATTCGTATTTTTGGACGTTTGTAACAAAGCACTCGTGTGAGACAACAGAGGATCGTAAATATAAATATAATGAACACCCAGATACAGAACAAACACAAATATAATTATAAAATATTCGCGCCGGGTGGGGATAAAAAGCACAAGATAGGATCACCACCGTCCGCGTCAACGTGCCGGCATCGCATCCCCACATCGTCACGGAAAGGGAACCGCGCGAACAACCCGCGGGGCGCCGCCGTACCTTGAGCTGCGTCTCGGCAGGAGTGGCGGCCAGAAAGGGCGGCGACCCCACCAGCATCTCGTACAGGATGACGCCCACCGACCACCAGTCGCACAGCTGCGTGTAGCCGGCGCGCGTCAGCACCTCGGGCGCGATGTAGTTGGGCGTGCCCACCAGCGAGTGCGCCAGGCAGCGCTGGTGTTCGCGCTTGCGCCGCCTCTCCAGCGGCTTCAGCTGGTGGCAGCGGCACTCGCCCAGCGCACCCCACTCGCCGTCCACCGGGTCCATCGAGTCTTGTCGGCCGTGGTCTGCGACGATGTTACGACTCGATGAGACTACGGGCCGCTAGGGCGATTTATTGCTCTAGATAGAACTAGGATTTGACGCGGGATATTATGTAAACTTTTCTTGTTATTTATTTAGTTATTGTGTAAGTATATTATGTAGTTATTGTGTAAGTATATTATGAGAAGTGATCGAAGAAATGTCAAAAAATATTTCAGCTATCCCTTTCTGTACATTGTAGCAACAGAGACTCACCCAAATCTGTAAATTTTTTACAGTAAATTTCGAACGCAATGGCTCGCTGTTATAGATTAGTATCAATTGCGAAGTTTTGAAGAATTTGGGTAGGTTGATCTGTGTTGCCGTGTGCAAAACGTAGCAGTCACGTATTTTTTGAAATGCAAGAGGGGAGGGAATTCTCGACCAAGACAAGTAAACAAAATATTATTTTTAAGAAGATACTAATAAATTCTAAAGGGAGTTGTCACTACATTAGTAAATACATCACACCTGTGTGCAATAAGGCTAGGCAGACTATGGATTTCCACTTGCTACGATCTTGCCATACCTCTCTCGCATCTCTTATTTGCATTAGTCCTTTCATACCCGCTCTCCTTATATACTTCTTCTACCTGGTTAAGTTATATTCGCGTACCAACTTTTCCGTTATATTTGTGCAGTTATTCTACTTTCATCCATCCTTTCTACATGTCCAAACCATACTAAAATACGTAGTACATGTTATTCATACTCGCAGACCCGACAGACGTAGTCCTGATACCCACTGCAGCGCCATCTGCCGGGCTGATATGTGAATCTATATATATATAGAACAATCAAAAGCATAGCATGACACACAAAAACAAAATACACGCCTGAACTAACCGGGAGTCGAACCCGAGGCAATACTTCTTCAAATCCAATGTCGAAATACATAATTGACTTACCATTCCTTTGATAGTATTTAGAGTTGTGCGTCCACCTGAATCCCGTACAGAGTCCGAAATCGGTGAGCTTGATGTGTCCATCGCGGTCTATGAGGATGTTGTCCGGCTTGATATCGCGATGGATGAAGCCCATTTTATGGACACTCTCCACCGCGCACGTCAATTCGGCTATATAAAATCTAGCCAACTCCTCTTGAAAGATACCCAACTTGATCAACAGCGACATCAGATCGCCACCCGGTATGTAATCCATCACGAAATACAAATTGTCTTTGTCCTGGAAACTGTAATACAATTTCACGACCCACTCGTTGTCAGCCTCGGCCAATATGTCCCGTTCGGCTTTCACGTGTGCTACCTGGTTCCGTTTCAACACATCGGCTTTCCGAAGCGTCTTCATGGCATATAGATGACTAGTATCGATCTTCTTCACAAGCGTCACTTCCCCGAACGCGCCCACGCCTATATGTTTTATTTTCGTAAACATGGACTTATCCATTTTTGCTCTTTTCAACCTAATGTAATTCGACTCCTTTTGAGAAAGGACCTTCCTCATCTGGCACTGGGCCTCCGCGCTCAATCCTATTTTATTCATCTCCTTCTCGAGCTGCATCCGTCTGAAATTTCTCTGTTTATACGACTTTAATATATTTTCCACATGTTGCTCCATGAAAAACTTAAATGCTTGTGGGGAATAATTCCGGACCTTACAATCTCTTCTCTCGTCTTCTTTTTCTTTACTTATGTTTTTCCTCTCCGGTATAGGAGATTGATGCCTAATCTTTTCTAGAGTTTTATTCGATCGACGTTCCGAGGATCCGTTTGAACCTTTATCAGAACTGGAGGCGACGCAATTGTCTTTCAACAAATTATTCGTACAATTCTGATTGGGACACTTAATTTCGACACCCTGCGACGTTTCGCCTTTAACGTCGCAGTTGTTGGAAAACTTTTTGTGAAGCGGAGAGTGGTGGGAGTTGACCGTGGTCGTGTTGTCGTTTTGGCTGCCGTAGGGCGGTGGCGGGTTGGGCTTGGCGCGCTGCACGGCGAGAGCTTGCATCGTGATCGCGTAACTCGGGGGTTCTGTGGTGGGAACGGTAGGCGTGGTCGCGGTCGGGATAACCGGCGGCGTGGAGCCGGGCGACGAGGGTTTGGGAGCCAACGGATAGCTCGGCGGCGTCTGGGCCTGCTGCTTCTGCTGTATGGAACTAGCATACGAGGGCGGAGGCGGCTGGGGAACCGAGCTCGCTATTGGCGGCGGGGCCACCGGCGCGATAGCCGTCTGAAGGACGGGCTTCTGCACCTGCGTACTCTTCACCGACTGCATAATGATGGGAGGTTGCACCGCTTGTCTCGCTGTCCACGCCTGGATCGGTGTGGGGCGAGTCATGCCGGACGCCGAGCCGGTCGAGTGCGTCACGGTGATGGGGCTCGGCGAGCCGGCGGACGTGCCTCCCGAGTAGATGCCCGACGATGGACTCTTCCTGTAATCTTGCGACTGCGTGGGGCTCTGCCTGTTCTGCATCGACGCTGAGTACGAAGGGGGCGGGGGGACTCCGGACAGGGGGTACGGCGGAGGCAACTCTGCCCCTCCGCCGGTTTGATAGATATTTAGGGCTTGGATTTGTTGAGTTAACTGCTGTTGGACTTGGGGTCCGTTTTGCACTATCATGGGCTGTCTCGCTGGAGGCGTAGGCGCGCCGGCAGCTACAGGGCTGGTGCCTCGCGCGGGCGGCAGCGGGGGCGCAGGGGACATGCGCTTCATCAGTTGCTGGACCGAAGGCGGGACGGGGGGCGTCGAGGGACATCTCGGCGGCGGAGGAGGCGGGGGTTCGGAGAAAGTGGACGGCGAATACTGCCGACTCAGCTTTTCGTGCGGCAATGGCGGTGCGTCCGGCTGCCGCGGACTGTCCGACCTGGAACTGCCCGCGCCGGAGTCGAGCGCGGGGCTCCCTCGATGTAAATCGCGTTCTAAGCTTGGTTTCCTTATGAGCTTCGTACTTAACGCGCTTAAGTTGCTCGTCTTGAGGACTCCATTTAATGGTTCCTGTTGTTTCGATAAATAATCGAGGGCCGCATCGAATCTACCTCCAGTAAACTTTAAAGCTCTGACAGCAGGATCCTATAATAGAATTAAAAATAATATTAGATTTTCAAAACTATACTCATCAATAACTATTTAATTTATAGTACATAAAGAAATATTTAACATTGTACTTATTCTTAAAATAATATTCTTATCAGTTAGATCATTGAAAAAACTAAATTATAATAGATGTTCTTTATTTTAAATAAAACGGGAATATATACACTGGAAATTGTGGTTTAATTTAAAAAATAAAAAATATTTTGGATACAAATATCCCATTAAAACAGATTTTTATAAATTGAAACTTAATAAAATTAAATTTTAAATTGCAACCCAATTCAATATGTAAACTTAAAAATATGCTTAGGGCACTTTGAAATATAATAATAGTTGAATATAAAAAAATAAACCAGATAAATTTGGAATAATAAAAATTAGAGCCAATACTCACCAGTTATTTGATTGATTTTGTATTTGGAAATTATAATGTAAATATTAGACAAAATTTAGGCTTGTAATCAAATAATTACCGATAAGAAAGGTTTATTAGCTCTCAAACTACAGTTTATTTGTAATCTTATAAACTTATGAATAATATGATACTTATGATCGCAGAACCTAAAACTGTGTACCAGGTCACTACCAGTTCAGCGTTGATTCGGTTAATTCGTGTTCTACAAAACCAATTATTTTTAAAATAATTGTATTTTAGTTTAGGGTTTCATAAGAAAAAAAGACAAGACAAATAAGATGGGATTACAAGCTGAGATAGATAGAACTTTAAACCTATAAGTAATGTTCCAACTTATGTTCAAAGCTTATAAAACTGTTTCAAAATATGTAATACTAACTAACACAACAGAGGCTGATAAGTTCTAATTATACTTATACATTTATCATGAAAAAAATTACTACTACTATAAATTTAGATATAAAGTATCCTATGTCTCAATAAAACCTAGTAAGCAAAACTTGATTAAAATCGGTACAATAGTTTAAGTTCATTCCAGACAAACACAGTTCTATTTATATACATGAAGTATCTGAAAAAGGTTTTCTAACAATTCAAATTAGCCTTATATTTTTCTTATCTTTTAATATGCTCCTAAGTTTAAGAATTTTCTAAACAAGCAAAAAAAACATAAAAGTTATTTTAGTATAACTGGCCTTATAACCACATATTTAGCGCAATCGTAAGGTTCGTAAAAAAGGGGATTTATCTAGCTTGTATTAAGACATCAATTTTTAACTGTAGTAATAAAAACACCTGGTTCTTTTTACCTTAAATCTTGCACATTGTTTCCAAATATAATAGTATAATTTTCTTCTAAAAAAATAAGGTCCAGTCTGTGTCAACTTTTAACACAACATATAAAAGAATTCCATACAAATGCTCAAGTAGAAATCAAGGAAAAAAAAATTTTACATTATGCAAAAAAAATAGGGGTTTTATCCTCATACAGAATAAATATTTACATGATGAATTTAAAGATTATGTTTATTCTGGGTGTTAAATTACGAATTTGTGATCTCTCTGATGTCTGATGTCCATAACATTCTGTCAGCTAATGTTATTGGATGTTAAATTGTTTGCTATAAAATACTAAATACGAATTTGAAGTATTAGTTCATGGCACAAGACTCAATTCAGGATTTAAATTCATTATAAAAGAGTAGTTTGAGTTTTTAGAAATAAAATTTGGAATATAAGACTAGAACCTCTGAAAATATATTCAAAAAAATTGTATTTAGAGTCGAGTACTCGCTAATTGTATATTTTTATAAGAACTATGATATCTCATTGTAAATGAAATGTAATTTCATATGAGAATAAAGATCTTTAAACGCAAAATATCAAATACCTCATCATATCCCAGAGCTATCAGCTGATTAAGGGACTGCGGTAGCACATTTAGGTCCTTGTCCAACCCATTTCCTGAAGATGAGCTGAAACCAGAGCTCACTCCGGAACTTACTGTGCTCGCAGCTGACGAGCCAGGGGGTTCAGAACTTCCAATATTCGCAAATGGAAGTAAAGAGTTACGGATTTCGGCAAGCGCTTTCTGGTTGTACCCGGAGGAGCGCGTGGCCGTCTTGCCGGGCGCCGGCGGGTTCATGGCGCCCGCGCCCGTGCGCCGCACCGCTTACCCCACCCCTCCCATCACATGAGCACACCCCACCATCCACACGTATCAGTCACCGTTCGCATACTCATTTATTTACACTTGTATGACTTTTATTGCAATGCCTATGTTGCTTCTCTCAATATCAAAACACTAGATTTTTCTTCTTTATAAATTCACTTCAAGTTGTTATTTTTCCTTCGCTATCCATATAAGTTTTGAGAAATACTGAAAAAAAAAAGCAAATAGAGTTATTATATGGATTAACTATAATGTTTTCTTAACTTTCTGGTTAGGTGCAATGATTGTTTAGAAGCAAAACTACAGTTTTGAATTGCAACTTGCTTAGTAAAAACATACAGCCTGAAAACAATTTTAGCCTCTATATTGATTTAACGCCAATGTCAAACTTGTAAATTTAACACATAAACATCGCAACGAGTATACACAAACGGAGAGAATACTCGACATGAATCTATCATGACACTGTGCTGTGGAATGCCAAAATTAGAGACAGCTCTGTTTAACTTATTCATCATATGAACGTATCCCAATAAGTATGTTTACAAAGTGATCTTAATTACCTGAAATTTTTTCACTAGATAATACTGCAAATCAGATTCACTAACGTCATAATCCCGTAAAATAAAAATGATAGTAGAGGGCTCTCACATTACCGATGACATCTTTCTAGCACACCACAAGATATGATTATAATGTAAATCTATAAAAGACCGAAAAATTATAGAAGAACGAGTTGTAGTTATTTATAAATTTAACAAAATCACCCGAAATAAGAAAACAAAGAACTTTGAAACACAGACATGCAAGTTGGCAAACCATACAAAGCGACCATTTTGAAGAATTACCACATTCTTTTGTATGTTCAGAAATGCTCCGCTAGAGCAAAGTTTATAATTTATATACATTAAGAAATTTTGTTTATAATAATGTTCTAGTTCTTATCTTCGATTCTGAATAAAATGAATACTTTTAATATGGTCTTAAATTTTTTTATAAAATAAAAAATCATTGTAAGATAAATAAAGTACATTAGAATGCCACTATAAGTGACACTGACAGTCCTATAGACATGACATTGACAAATTAGTAATTGCAGAATGATGGAATCGAAAATCGACACTGACTTTCGCTTCTTTTCCTGAATTGAATATAGAATAAGATATTTATAAATTAAAAATACGCGTAACATTCATAATCTAAAATATTTATATTTAATGTTGTGTAATTAAATTGATTGAAAAATGAGTCTGCTGTTGTTAACTATATGTTGCCTAATTTTGCCATATTTTGTTGCACCTGAAAACAGTTTTGTGTACGATTATGGGCCTGGTAATTTCAAGGAGCGTGTAGAAGAAATGGATGGAAATTTTATAATGTTTTACGCTCCATGGTAGGTTGCATTTTTTCATAATAAAAACTTGTTTTCTACTGCACTTTTTTCATGGATTTTCCGCCGCAGGTGTCGACATTGCACGGATTTCCATCCTACCTGGCAAGAATTGGGAAAACTGATAAACACTCCAGGTTCGAAATTTGCAATAGCACAAGTGGATTGTACATTGCATTTTAAACTGTGCCGCGAGAACGATATAGGAGGTAGGTATTCATTAAAATGAAATATAACAGCAAATTATATAATTCTTTATGAGCATTTGTGCCATGCTGCAAAAATTTTAAAGTTATAGTTTGTTATGTAGTTATATATATATATCTGGCAGTACTCAATCCGTGACTTAATTTAGACATAGACATTTTGGTTCCAGGATATCCAACCTTGCTGTATTTTCATAAAAACTCATTTACACCAGTAGAATATAAGGGTACAAGGGATTTACCTGCACTCACTATTTTCCTGAGTGAAGTATATTCTATAAAGTCTGAGGTAAAGTCATTTCTTCTTCAATGTATTAAATCCAATGGCCACTAACACTATAAAAAACAACATATTTACTTTACACTAAGTAAGTCTATCTTGATAATTCTGATTGCAGAAAAAAGATAGTACAAAAGACCCAGAGGAAGTAAAGATATATAGTGGCATGGCATACCTTAATGACCAGAACATTGAAAAATTTGTATCAAATGGACAGCACTTTGTAATGTTCTATGTGCCATGGTGCAAGGCTTCACAGGTAATTTACTGCATCATCCAAAAGGATGTTTCTAATCCTTTCATAGTAACAAGTCAAGGAATAAATATCAAAAAATATCTTTTCAGTACTTGCTAACATACAAAGTCTTTTTTATTATTTTGAAAGTTATAGAAAGGATTTAGATTTATTTTAGTTAATCATGGTCCGTCATCATTAAAAATAGGAAAGGAAACAATAGGAAATTAATTTTGTAGGTGGTAAATCTATCCCTAATTTTTGTCTTAATAGGTTTTCTAATAATACATATTTAACAGGTATAAAATAATGTTTTCCAGAAATTAGCCCCTACATGGGCAGAATTGGCAGTGCAGTATGTCCACAATAGGTACATACAAGTTGGAAAAGTGAATTGCATGGAGAGTGATGTGACCTGCAAGAACTTTGACATAAAGCAGTATCCATACCTTCTTTGGATTGTCAATGGAAGGATTGTAAGTAAATATTTTATTGAGTTACATTCTCATGTTGTTTATTTTACCTGTAGTATAGCTAGACATTCTGTAAACTGGTAAACAGATAGTCCCTAATTTTGTTGATGAACAGATTTGATACAAAATTTAATTTAATATACATGGAAAAGTATAGTACTATAGGTATGTGAAGAGTTAAATGCATAATTCATTTATGTTTTAAGTAAACTGGATGAAATATAAATCAATTCTTCTAAATCAATACACTTGGAGCTTTACTGAATAGTGGATTAATATATGGAAATATAATTAATATATGGAATGTACTGATATAATATCACAAACATACTGACTAATACAAATTAAAAATATTATACATATGTTTCTGATGGCAAAACATAAAAGTTCTTATAAAATGTTAGTGTCTATATTTGAAAATATTATAACTGTTAATATACCATAAAAATGAATGTGACTTATAGCTGTTCCATTCATACCATGGTAAGAGAGTGACACGGAAAAATAATAAAATTGTCACCCACATTGTACTATATTTAACAGATGGGTGTTGCTGATGCAAAAAAGTTAGAGGACCTTAAAGCCTATGTTGAGAAAATGGTACTTGCCGAAAACCATGATCCTGAAAAATTCATGAAGAAGAAGAAAGCACTTCCAGTGGCACGAATATCTGAAGAAACTTTTGAAACATTCCTGAAAAAAGAATTAGTTTTTATCAATTATTTTGCACAATGGTAAGCAACTAAAAGGTTATTGGACATTTTTTTAACAAGTTTTATTTGACAGAATCGACAAGAATCTTATTTATAGTCTCACCAATGAATCTGTTACTAGAATTTTCAATTAAATATAGGACTATAATTGCGTGACAAGTAATTTACTAATATATATATTAATAATAATATATACTAATAATCTGATTTCAAGAAAACTATATTTATATTGTTATAATTTACTACCACTAGTTATAATAAAATTACTTTTTAAAGGTTTTTAAAATATAGTTGATTCAACTTTTTACTTTCTTTCTCGACGTTTCTGGACGCTTTAGACCAAGGGAGTTCATTATGAGTAGTGAGTAAGAGAAGTCGCGGGCGTAGTTAGTATAATATAATCTTCACACACTAATCTTTCAGGTGTGCACATTGCATGCAGCTCAGCCCGCTGTGGCTTAAGCTAGGTGAAAAATTCCAGAACGAAAGCCGCGTATTGATCGCCGACGTGGACTGCGTTCGGTCCAAGCAGATATGCTTTAGTGAAAAGGTATATATATATATATATATACATATATAAATACAAAAAGAGAAGTTGACTGACTGACATACTAACGCAGGGCATAAACTTGAAATTTTGCCCAATGGGTTCCTTTCCTAATTCACCCCCTAAATGGGTTCACCCATGGGTGTAAAGTTAATATGCAGTTGTAAATACTAGATGAGTGATCAAGGGTCTGTGTAGGTTGTAAATACAATATTTATTTCAGATATGTACTGACAAGCATAATTGAAGGTTTTTTAATTAATAATTATATATTTTTAGCTTCCTATTTACAAATATATGTCACTGAAAGGTAACCATTATATTCTTAGCATGAATGAGAAAGATGCCCAACTTAAGTATGCAAGCATAAGATGTTTGTTGATTCACTTGAAATCCAAAGCTTCCCTAAAAAGGAATACAAGAAAAATGCATTTTTTTACTGCCAGAATATGGTTCACAATATGAAAAATAGTGAGACTACCTTCATGTTGAATTTTTATAGTTCTCTTCTTACCTTTGAAATACCTTGTAAATTGGTTTTTTTTTAAGTAGGTAAGTGTAATTTCAAATAAACAGCCTTTTACTAAAAGCAAAGTGAAGTATATAAGTATATTAAAAACTAAAATCTTTGTTCCAACTAATCTTGTAAAATGCTGGACCGATTTTAACGGAGCCCTTACTGGCAAAAATCTAAATATATGAGAAGTAGGCTCATTTTATTATTTATATTTCTCATGGGAATGGGTACTTTGGTGAAATTACTGGGCGCTATTAGTAATATATAACAATGATAAAACACTTCTCTGGTAAGGAGATCTACTAAGGACTATATGTACTGCAATGATGATTTTAATTATGGTTTCTAGATAAATAGTCTTCCAACATTAATTCTCTACAAAAAGAAGAAAATAGTCAACATAGAACACGGCAGTCTACCTTTGGACAGCCTTATCTCTCTAGTCAATGACCAACTACAAGAATCAAACACCACACCCGATGAAATTATGAACACTGAAGATACTCAGCATGATGAAACTAAAACCACCAAAGATGAATTGTAAATATTTATAGATTAATATAAATTATAAATTAAAATATTAACTCGAAATTGAAATCTTTCTTTTATTTACTAGTCCTTTTGATCTCTCAAAAAAGTTTACCTCATATTCAAAATCGTAGTTATTTTTATATATGTATATAGATAATTAATATGAATAATATTATTATAATTATAAATTTATTATTACATGTGCAGTAGCAAAATAACTATTTGCAATCCCAATGATTTACGGCGCTAAATCCTGGATAAACTAAAATAAAAATTTTCAACAAAAAAAATGTTAATTCTTTATACTAGTATAAAATGCAGCCCTATTTGCACAAAACCTGGTTTAGTATGTACATACATTAAAAAAACAAGACAAATATTTATTTGAAGTTTATTCTATCTAATGTATTTTACAATTACTAGTTTTGTATTTTTAAAAACTCTAGTTGAACAAGGTACAAATATCACATAGAAGTGCAACAACTGCAAGAAACATGTGTGCAATTTTATTGGAACTATTAGAATGTGTCACCATGTGACAAAGAATTAATTGGAAGGTACTATTAAATATGAAAAAATTTAATGATAACAATTTAATTATCTCAGTTAAAATTTCTTCTTTTTGTCAACTGTCTGGGATTGAAAGAAGGTACCATCTGATTCAGTGGCTTGCTTATTAATCTGCTTATGGCGATCCCTGCTCACTATTTCTTCTAATACTTCTCCATCTCCTTTTATTAATCTAAAAACAAGACACAACTGAGAGACTTAATTGTTAACAAGACAATTATATGTAGTCCAGTTATTAAAAAAATCACACTTTAAAATGACAATAAAATCTGCTTATTGGAGGTAAGATAAAAAAATATATATTCAGCCTATATCTACTTATTTACAAGATTTTTAATGCAATAGATATATATCATATAAAATAATCTAGCCCAGTAAATATCTTAAATAATAAATAAATCTATGTAGAGAAAAGAAAAAAGAATAATAGGATAACCTGTATCGCCCTGTTTCTTCATCCAAAACTCTTTTTGTTACACTCTGTCTTTTCTCCCACTCCTCTTTGGTCATTGGAGCCATTGCCTTTGACCTTTCCATGAGTTCTAGAAATAAATGGTGAATTATTCACAACAAATATAAGAAATATTTAGGGAGAAAATAATATATCTATAAATTTAAATTAAATAATTATTCGAGTATATTTAGTGGGATTAGATGTTTTATTTACTTTTTATCTTGACAATGTTTAATAAAGATAATTCCCACTTAAAGTTAAAGAGACTATATTATTAGCACATACGATTAATTTTAACATAATATTATTTTAAATGAATTAATAGAAAATACAATTTTATAATGATATTAAATAATTCTAATTTTGAGTTACCAATTGGTATGTCGGCAGGAGCGGCGTCAAACCTCGTTTCTGTTCCATCGAGGCTGCTACTCTCGCTCTTGCTTCTGCCTTTCATTTGAAGTTTTCTCTTTTCTTCTCTCAGTTTTCTCTTGAATATTTTCTCGGTTTTCTTCTGTTCCCTCTTAAGCTTTTTCCTAAGCCTCCGAAGTTTCTTTTGCTGACGCGATGTGGCTGAACTACTGGAACTTGAGCTTTCATCCGACGAAGGCTTTTCTCGCTTGGATTTTTTCCGATCCATTTCTGTAACTCACAGTTTACTGTTTACCTACATTACAGTGTTAACTCTTGACACCAACTAACGATTGAATGAAAACGAAAGCGATAAATTCCGACCATTAATGAACTGTCAATGTCATTGATTGCTTCCTGTTAAGGTGTGTTGTTCAGAAATAGTAGTCCTTAAAACTCAATAAATAACTTTAACGTCTTTTGGACAATGATACCGAAATAAAACCAAATCGATATCATAAATTTAACTCAAACTAAAGATGTTTAAAGGTACAGCAATGAGACCAGGCACCGGCAAACCCAGCGGAGGAGTATGGTGGAAAGACAATAAATTAAGTTTCATAATAAAGCTCTTCTGGTTTAAAAATAACTTTAATTATCACCTATATAGTTCCGTAACAGATTTACTTTATTGATGAATAACTTAATATTAGCGCCTAGAGAATCCTATATTACATTATGATGTTGTGGAGTGTTTCGATTATTTGGTAATCGCGATAAACAGATCAAAATCTTAAAATACAAGATATTGAGTTTAAATTGACTCTAAAATTTTGAAGAATCTCTGAATTTTTGTTGCTTTGTGTACACAAAGCGAATGCAAAAATAATTAGTGAATTCTAGTTAATAAAATTAACAGACAAAGAGTTGACAATTGTTTTAGAAATTTTAACAGTGGAAGTCCACTAATGGACATCCTCAAGAAAGGGCGAATATAGCTCATAATTGTAGCGCTGGGCAAGCGTGTCAATCACAGATCATACAATTCGTGATAAGAATGCAGCTGCCCATCCCTGCCCTATGCTACACTATTTCAGATTGATATAACTACCATTTGTAGGTTCTAGTACCTTTTGTTGGTTAATACACCAACCTACTTTAGTTGTAGGGTTATCACTAAGACGTTGTAATAAAGAATCGAAATGATCTTAATGATCAAAACGTAAGGTTGTTAGATTCCCTTACTAACGCAAAAATATATGTAGTGTATGTTTGTAGTTTAATTGTTATTCCTGATAACCCAAGGGCAATCTTTAATGGTACCGAATAAATGACTGTGATATAGTGTTTTAGGAATTATTTACTAGTTTACCGCTCACAACTTCGTCCATATCTTAGACTTCACCTTACATCGCCTCTGATGGGAATATTCCCGTGATAAGATGTAGAAGCTTAGTTATGGTCCGCCCCAGGATTTAACAACTCAAATGTTAACAATATCTGAGTGTACTGATTTTATATACTTCGGTTACTTGACCTGTGATAGCGTTACAAACAGACAGACATTATTAAAGTGGCAATTTTGTAAAATTTAGTTTTCTTTTTTGGTCATAATAATGACGGTACGTATACTGTAAGATATATGTCAATACTTATTTACAATTATATAATTCCTTATTATGCTGCACGCTATAGGTAATATATATATATATATATACATATATATATGCAATTCATAGTTTTATATAGCACTACACACTATTTATACGTAGATACTGTACGATCTCAAGATTGACCGGCGCGCGACGTCACGTAGCTCCGATGAATAATTGAGGGAGGCCCGCGCCTGCGCGATGGCTCATTCCGTGAGCCGCACTGGCTGTGCCAACTGCACTCTTTTTGCTTTAATTTCGCTGAATGTGCGCCCGTCAATAAACTCTAAAATGAAGTCAGCTTCATAAATCTTCATGACATTTATATCAGTGAAATAATGTGTGTTTTTTTATAAACTGTTGAAATCGGGTGGTCGTAATCATGCAAGCCAGTGGACCGGATAGTACCGCAGTTTCGGAGGCTCCGAGCAGCGGCAGCGAGGACTCGGACTGCGAGGCAGTAGCGGAGGCCGATGCTGACGCAGCCCTAACTGAGGAGTGGGCAAGAGAGCTGTTGATTGGCGCGGGCGTGGTCAACGCTAACGAGGTGTTAATCATTTCATTAACACTTATTATCTTTGTCTTCAAATAGTACATCTCATTTACTAAAAAAAACTTACAATAATATATAAAGTAAATTCAAATTTGTATATATTTTTTTGTTTCTATTAGATATTATAAGTAGTTTTTTGTCTTTCACAATTTTGTTTACAGTCTTATATCAATATAACTAATGTAACAGCAATTTATATATTTGAAATGTTATCACCAGCGTGTAGAGAGTTATTTCATAGATAGGTATATCCAAGAGGCTATACTTGGGAAAATTATTTATTCGCATCTAATTTGCTAAAATAGACTAATTGTGAATAGAATGAATATGACCATAACACTTATTATGTATAACATCTATTACCGTAACATGCACAACTATGCATTTTAAGTAGGTATATATTATAGCGTAATGTTATTAATAATTTCCGTTAGCCAAATTCTTATCTTCATCGATATTCGTTCTTTTATTTTACCGGCTCCAAAAGTTGATCAAATTTTTTTTATATTTATCTATTATACAATAGACTATAATATACTATAATATAAATACGACAAATATGTACATAGTAAGCGTCATCGCAGCCTATAGACGCTTGAAAATATTACGCTAGCCTTCAAACCGTAACACAGCAAGGCGAACACTGGTATTTGTCTAGTAAAAGTACTAATAACATATTAGATGTAATTATTGACAGGTCAGAGTTGAGTCAAGAGCAGGGGTAGCGGGCGCTCTGAGCAGAGTACTTGCGGTCACAGTCCGGTATGAGAGCAATGGCGAGCGTGAGGCTTTGCCACTGGTCGTCAAATTGCCCCCCAGAGATCCCTTCGGGCGATTGTTCGTCGCTGAAGCACAATTCGACACAAGAGAGATCCTCTTCTATACAGAACTAGCCCCGGCCCTAAATAAGTTGGCCGAAGATGCGTTAGGGCCTGGCTCTGGACTCCCAGTGCCTAAATGCATAAAGGCTCGATTGCCGGGTAAGTTTCACGTTTTGTAATGTCTTTAATTAAACCCAATTTACACTTGTATGTAGATCCTACATAATTTGCAATGAAAAGCGGTGTGAGATTCATAAATATAAATTTGTTAACTGATAGTGATTGTGTTTAGGTACATAGTATTCTTGTTTTTTCATTTGTTTTTAGTACGATCATACACAGCGATGAATGATCTACGATTAAAAATAACTCTGACATTACTGAAACGAAACATTTACTTTAAGACACTTCAGTCTTCGACTAATCATAACATATTTTTACTCTCACTCAAGGTCAATGACATAAGTCAAAGAAAAGATAACTAGAAACATATCACTTTCATAATGTTTTGAATTAATACATAAATTTTATATAGGTAATAACAGCTTAATCACCCGGTGCATCTTTATGATAATTTTCGCTCGTCTTTAGAACTGGTTCTAGCTTGGAATATATACCTAACTATATGTAGATATGGGTATCGTATATTTTTATAGAAAAAGTATTAGCCCATGTCTTTCTCTGCCCACTAAGCTACTTTAGTATGTAAAAATCTATTCAAAACAATTAAAAAAAGTTGGTTTGAATAAAAATGCACCGTATCTATTTCCTAAATGCAGACTATCTATATATATGTATCTGCATATCATAAAAAATCTCAAAATCATTGTTGTTTTCCTCAGTAGCATAAACACAACACGTATAAACTGTATTGTATTAAGTATATTTTGTTTATTTAATGTACATTTGTACACAAAGCAATAGACAGAACTACAAACAACTGTAAAAAAAATACAATTTATATTGAATTTGTATTTAAAAATGAATGACGATTGTGAAATTTTGTTTTGGTTGATATGTTGTTGTATAGATTTTAAAGATCAGTAATATTTTCAGATGAAATCGGCGGCGATAGTGAACTGGTTCTTGAAGATGTGACATCTGTCGGCTTTGAATCGGCGGACTTTGCGGAAGGGTTGACAGAAGAACGGGCTAGAGCGGCGCTGCACGCGGCGGCGCGACTCCACGCCCTCTCTCTCGCTCTACGTGAACGAGAAGGGCCACTAGATCAGAGATTCGATTTCCTGTTCCCATGCGAAAGAGCTGCTGCTGGATACCTACGTCTAGTTAGACGTGGGCTCCCACAACTGGAAGCATTTTTAAGAGGACGTCCAGACTGTGTGGAGGAAGCTGCTGCTGTATCAGCTTTAGTAGCTCGAGCACCATCCCTTCTTGGAACTCTATTGAGGCCTGCTGAACCTGCACCGCTGGCTCACGCTGATTTTTGGAGTGGGAACCTTTTGTTTAGGGAAAGAGATGGTAATAGTGAATGCATAGCCTTAGATTGGCAAATGGTTTCGTTGGGAAGACCGATGGACGACGTCGCGTTGTTGCTTTTGTCTTCTTTAACACCAGAGATGAGAAGAGCAGTTGGAGATTCGTTGATTGAGGAGTACGGTGACCGCTTGGAGACCGAATGTGCAAGACTGGGGGCAACAGCTGCGGGCGTTATAGTAAGACGAGGCCTTAGGCCAGACTGGCCTAGAGCAGCACTCCGGGCACTTCTTTTATGTGCTGGCAGCGTGGACGTAGCGCTAGGGGAACCGAGGGCAGAGAGACGACTCCTCGAAGCTGTAAGAGACCTTCACGGGCAAGGAGTTCTTGCTCTTAAACCAGATACAGAGTCATGAGTTGTATATTAAAAAGTGTGCCAAGATCGATCCAAACAATTGGAACTCATCTTAACTTATTTTCGATCATAAATTAAATGGAAGCAGTCCAGAACGTAGTGTTATATTACTTTGGAAATGTTTTAGCACAAATACATTTAGCTGCCGTGTGTTACTTACTTGTCTTTATTAACAACGATTGAATTCTGTGGACCCACTTGTTCACTGGATTCAGTGTCGAAGTGAAGCCTATTTAAAGACTGAATTTACGGTATATCTACATCGTGCGTCGTTGTGAGCGTGTTGTATTTTTACCAGTAGGTAATAATTGCTCATCGTATCAAAGCTAGAGATTCATTGCGGTCTATTGACTATTATTTAAATGAAAATTAAATTATCAATTCGGTTGATTGTGTTTTATTTCTTGTTAATCTCATCATCAACAAACATATAAACAAAAATATTATACGATCACTACATAGTATAAAACAAAGTAATTTTTCGCTTTTTTTAAAACTACGCTACGGATCTTACTTCTTTTTTTAATAGAGTGATTAAGGAGGATTTTTATATGTATAAGACATGCATACTGAACTTACATACGGTCATAAAATAATATATTATTAAAAATTTACCTGTACCTTATCTTATATAGAAAGTTAGTTGGAAGAGATTTCTTTCTATTTAATTAACATTTTTTGTAAATAAATTGTAAAATAAATAACATATGATATAAAATACAAAACGTTATTAACACAAATAGTTTGCAAACAATCAAGATAGAATCGATTCCACTAACTAAAAAATAGGGGTAGAAGTTAAAAAAAATGTGCCATGTTTGAATATTACACAAATATTGATTAACACCGGATTTACACTTTATGATTGACAAGTTGTACATACCCGTTCCTTTTTTTTTTTACAAACAAAAGGTTTTTGCGACTGTTGATTCGATTTAAATTAGAGGAAGTATGCCGTGGAAGTATTATTATGGAAGTACTTTTAAGTAACATTTACAGAGTCATTACAATATGTGAACTAAGTAAACGCCAGTAAGAAACTTAAGTATAACATAACTTATCCATATAAATTACATTTAAAATATGTATGTACACATAACAAAAATAAATATGTTCACTTAAAAAAAAAATCTTTATATGCGATCTAGAGAATTTCAATGTCCAGGTTGAAGTGTTGTTTTCTGTGCATACTACATAAAGCGGCTTCTACTCTTTACGGCTTTAAAACGCAGTTTATTTAACTTTTTATATTTTTCGGTAACCTTGGGACAACCGTTATTTTGGAAACAGTTGCTGCAATATAGCAAGGGAACAAACAGAGTAGTTTTATTATTTTAAACAAACCATCAATTTATATTAAACATTTAGAAATATTGAACTAAAACTCTGTTGTTTTTAAACGAATTGTTCGTATGTCAATGTCAAAACAACTTGACCTTAGTGCTTTTCATAAATATTTTGGAAATGAACTATTTTGCTAAATAATCACCTGTTTTATTTCATTTTGTATTATTCAAGTTCACAGTGATGGCACAATCAAATCAAGTCAACCTTGACATCGAAGAAGAAGTTCCAGCTGAAGGGCCACCTCGAATTAATATGTTACATAGAATGGACTCGGTTTCCAGGCCAGTGCCTCCGACTAGGAACAACCTAGGCCTTGGTGACCGCCTGAACAACGTCTTCAGGGAAATCAGACCTCTTGTAGAACACGCCCGCATGGTAAGGCCCCTTATAGATCAACATTAGTAGACATCGTGGCGCGATTTTTATTTACTGATTATGTTTGACCTAATAATTTTGCTACTTATAGCTAAGTTTATTGCACAATAAACTTTAATATTACATTTTATGACAATATTAGGCATTTAATTTGAGAAATTTTTCTATTTTGTTAATTGAAAATACTGTTTTCAGGGAAACAATGCCAGATTATCATTGCCTACTTGGCTTCCAAGAAACACACCTGGAACTCATCAAATAGGTGAAAGTAGTATACAAAGACCACAGAGTTCCATTGCACATGTCAACTTAGGTCCGGGGGCCCAAACATATGTTGTAACAGACAGAGGCACTCCACCTACACAGAGGAGTTTATCACAGCAGTCTGCCACGCAAGGCCTAAGCCACAGTCCTTCAAATGATTCCAACCTCTCTGATCATGGACAGGAACATCCTGAAGTCAATGTGTCTGTGAATCCAGCAAACAATAATAACATACATGACAATGCAGACAATGATAGCCAAAGTGATGATGGACAGCAGGTAACATTATACTTCAAATTTGTGTGATACTTAATAAATATCTTTGTTAATCATAGACGATGCTTTAAGTTATTAATGCATAATCTATGCTGAACAAAGTTTTAAAAAAATGTTAATAATGTTTTAATACAAGTGATATTATTTAAACATTATGTTATTAAACACACCAAACATAGGACCCAGTTACATTATCAGTTAGAAAGTGTTTATATTAGGGAGATACAACTCTTGTTTATTAATATTGTAATTTTGATAATGGTATAAAACATTAGCCAAGTTAAACAACAATAGTATATTATAATTAACAATAGTAATTCTTGTAGATAAATTATGATATTTTCACTGTGTAAGAAATCCTGTAAACTAAAAAGCATGAAGGTTTAAAAAGATTACATACAGAATTTCACCAGAATAGCATAGAAAGATATGGTGACATCATTATGTGTATTTATGTCATATGGAGTGTTGTACTTATTATTTTTGATATGTATTGAATGAATAGTTTTGTACCAATTCCATAACTACTATGGTATTAATTTACTAGGAGCTGTTGTTAATTATTTCCTTAGGTATAAATTTGATGTATATTATATAGGAGGAATTAGGAATGTGCCAATGAAATTTTATGCATCTCATGCATTGATTATGTCTAATCTCAGAAATGTCTGGCTAGTTTTGAGCATTATAGATGGATTAAGAGTGTTAAGTGATAGGGTGTATAGCTAAATAGGTTTTGTGTTTCATTCCCTGTGTAGTCTTACTGAGATTTATATTGTTCAAAATTACATGGAGAACTCCTGCCCTCCATTGAGAGCCACCTTTAGCTGGTTTAGCTATCCGGTTTCCTACACCAAGGGGGATATAACTAACATATTAGTTATCTCCCCAGGCTGCTTGGTGTCTGTGCTATGACAATGGCATTTACTTAAGTACAATGATTCTAATGCCTGCGTCAGAGACACTAGTGTCCTATCACACTGATTGTTTCACTTGTTCATGAATAATTGGTTTGGAAGAGCTGAGAGAATTTGACATTCGAGTAAAAATTTGTTGAGTTGAGTTGAAGAATTTCCAAAATTGGTTCAGTGCTTTTTGAGTATAATTATTACAAACAAAAATATGAATCTTTTCTCTTCAAAGTATCAGTATGCATGTTTTTATCAATCTTAATCACATCAACTAGGTGGCCAAATAACAGACAATGGAAACTGGCATTATCTACAAGTATACTATTTTTATAACTATAGTAATATAATTATAAGTATACCAAGTTTGTTCAGCGGTTAAAATAGGTGAGAGTGGGATACCAGACGGCCTTTGTGAGGACTACCTCTAGACATACATATGTAAATTGTCCATTTCAGGTTGTAGATGTAAGGGCGACATTGAACTTGCTCGTCCGTTATGCGCCATTTTATTTCCTTCTTTTCATCAAGTTTATGTATGATAGCAGAGAGGGGCTCTTCACATTTCTTATATTGTTCTGCACATTTTCACACAGCAACAGTCTTGTCAGGAGGTAAGTGTATACAATGATTCATAAATTACATGAAATTTTATAAACTTTTGCTGTAGGATACCAGTAGAATGGAATAGTACCCTAACTGTAGCAGTTATCTCAAGAGGAGGCTGAGATACGGGAACCGACAGATTGCGGTATAAGCATCCGAAACAGTGTAACTTAAATTCAATAGGACCCACTTAAATTCAATACCTGCCCAGCGCAGCAATTATGGGCAATATTTCCCTGATGATGACTATATTTCTAAACTTATAATTATCACGTATTAATGTTTTAAGTGCTTAGTGTATCTCATAATATATAAATCATTATTTAACGAGAATTAATATTGCGAGACATACCGCTTGCCTTTCAGTACGTATCATATTTAAATAAACGTCATTTTTACCCAGATAGTGATAATGCAGGTTATCTCAACAACAATTCCGAGTACTTTTGAAAAATATATTATTGTTAGAAAACTAAATTTTATATAATACAAAATTGATACGGCATCTTAAGGCACTTATATTTTATTACTTATATATAGGTATTCTGGATATCAGACAATACCTTAAATACATATTTAACACCCAGACACAGAACAAACACAAATATTCTTCATATAGATATTTGTCACGGGCGGGGACCGGGCGCAAAAGATAGGAGCACTTCCGAATACCATGGGGCCCGCACATCAATGAATTATATGTTTAGAGTATACGTTTATTTTATTTTATTTTAAGCGACGTAACACGGATTTGTGTTTCCTCTGTTGTCTGATATCCGTAATACAAATGCTTTAAGCGACTTACCACTGAGTCAGGTCAATGTATGAGATCAGATTTATATTATTTATTTTTCAGGGAACACGGAAAACAGATGAACCGCAGTATAGTGGCGTTATTAAGTGAACTGGTGTTCACTTCTAGCAGCATTGTAATTGTCCATTTCTTGTTCGGGCACAACAAACTGCTGTCCAACGTGATCATGTTCCCGGTATACAACGAGCCCATCGATGTGTGGGAGTTGCTGTGGCTGGTGGTTCTAACTGACCTGATTGTGAAAATAATCACGGTGGACATTAAAATACTGGTCACAATGATGCCCGCGTTCCTACTGCCGTTCCAGAAAAGGGTATGTTTTATTCCAGATTCCTTTATTAATTAAATATGTATTATTATAAATACTTCTATCCATCCATGTTAGTTTTTAGCTTTTCGAGAGTGAGACCTAGGCTAATTGTCTATGGTTTTGTTGTAGTGTGTCACTATTCAATTTAGGCCTATCTTGAGAACGGTTGCCGCAAAGTAACCGAAACGTAGTCCAAAAAAAAATTAAAAAGTTAAATAAACCGCTATTTAAAGCCGTTAAAAGTAGTTTGTTATGAGTAGTGAATGCGTTAATGTTAGAATATATTATGCCATTATTGATCCTGAGTGTGTTGTGACGGAAAGTGGTCGTTATAACGATTCATTCGAAACAGTGTTGCCTTGATGTATAGGGTGGGGATAGGCAGCAGCATCCACGTTGCAAAGCTGCATCCTGCGATTGCCAACACGCTTGCCCAACGCGGTAATTATAGGCAACTTCCCCCTTTCTTGGCGAGGCTTATGTCCATCTGTAACTGATGATGATACATTTCTTTTGCAGGGTAAAGTATACCTATTTACCGAGGCCGTGTCCCAGCTGTACCGCTCTCTGCTCACCATTCAACCGTGGATTTTCTACTTGATGCAGTCCTATGAGGGATCCGAGAAGATGGTTGGAATGTTCCTTACGTCTGTGTATGTGATCGCCAAGATCGTGGAATTGATGATAAGGCTGAGGCTGTTCAAGAATGCTACTTGGACTCTTCTGCAAAGCGTGGTGAGTGGATCCAGAATATTTACTTCACAAAAAATTATATATATTTCTTACAATTTGTAAGTCTATGGCTTTGTGAAACTCACGGGGAGTTTCACAAAGATGGCGACGTCACTTGGCGTGGTCGGCTAAACAGTGATACACTTATATATTAAACCGCAACACTTCTTCTTTCTTTTCTCCTCGTAAATCTTGATACGCAAATTTATTATTTAAAAAAGTAAATAAAATTATTTATCAAACATAATGTAAAAAGTTTTTAACAGATTTCACAAACACATAAAAACCAAGATGTGTGACATTAATATACATCGTTTTCATATATAGCGCTTAAACACATTTCTTATTTTATTGTAATTAGTGTATATCTAGTATTATGAATCAAGTAATAAATTGGCTATTATACATACTGCACAGTCGATGTGAGAAGTGTCCAATATGAGCATTTGATAATATATTAAATATATTAAATCCGTCCACCATTTTCTTAGGGATTTACTATAATTTAAGATTCATTTTACAAATGTCGCAAACATATTATTTTGAAAATAATAATTTGACGTAAAAAAAGGTTCCGCAAATGTTTTACTCAGGATATATTACAACTGGTAAAATCTTATTGTTCGTTTGGGTCGCGACTAAGCAGTCTAACCTAACCATTTCGTGTCAGTTGAAAAGTTATTTTGTGAAAAATAGTTTTGGCATAATTTTAAAAAAAAATTGGCATAATTGTTTTTTAAATATGTAAATAGATAAAATTATGGTTTATTGTCAAAATCAAGTTCAATTAATTGCCAAGTAACAATCTATTAATGACGTTTAGATAGTAATTAATCACTTAGACCGATAGAGCAAGACATTATTTATAAAAAATACATAAAATCCATAAAAAATATATAAAAATATGAAATATTAGTATAGAAATGTATATAAAACAATAGAAGATAAACTTAATTAACCTACCGCCTCCGCGCCGCAGAACCTGGGCACGAAGCCGACGGGCGAGCAGCTGGTGTCGGCGGGAGAGTCGTGTCCCATCTGCCACGACGACTACACCACGCCCGTGCGCCTGGGCTGCAGCCACATCTTCTGCGAGCTCTGCATCTCGGCCTGGCTCGACCGCGAGCACACGTGCCCGCTGTGCCGCGCCAAGGTGGCCGACCAGCCCACGTGGCGGGACGGCTCCACCACCTACGACTTCCAGCTGTACTAGCTCGGGCTTCCCCGCCTAGGCTCACTTGATATTCTATTTGATAGCAACGTTGCACCGTATGCGACTGCGGTTTCAACGAGACGGTTTGAGGCGTTTGTCGATCGTGTTGTAGATGACTCCCCTCCCTATCCCCGATCCAATTGCCAAATCCGAAAACCCGTCCGACGGATAAACGTGAAATTTGACTCCGTTCGAGTTAATGTGGAGAAGTGTATAAAGCTGTTTCGTTTATACAAAATGGACTAGACCAACATTAATTCCATTAAAATTACCATCATACACATCCTGTGTGAATCGACACACTTAAATGAAGTAAACCTGAATGATGTAGTAAGGTCGTCATTGGTACCTTACTCTTTTCTAACGCCAAATAGCAGTGTTCATATTGCTATGTTCCGGTTTGAAAGGTGAGATAGGCAATTTGGCGAGATTTGTAACGCGCTAGTGATACCCTCGTGATAATCCGAGCGTCTATATGCTGCGGTGATGCTTACTATCACGCGAACTGTATGCTGTTCGTCGACCTGCTCTAATGAAAACAAAAAATAATAATTATGGTCAAATTTCGACTACAGGGCGACCCCCAATATTAATAATTCCAATTAAGTTTGACGCGTTTATGATGCTTGATGATTGCTTTGTGTTAATTTCAACCTACATTTCACTTCGATAACGTTCCATGAGGAAATTGGCAGAATCCCTCACCTCTCCCCCTGTCCTTCACTTCCGTCCCTCGCACATAAACATAATGCATGTGAATATAATTTATATTTTTATTATGGAAAGCTTATCACTATGAAACCATTCCAAATGCGGTGGATGTGCGCATAGCGTTCGTTGCTTTGCTGTCATATAGATTTAGATCAGATTCCACATTCTGATGTGTCCTCAAAATGAGATCGCATAGTCTTAAGGTGCTTAAAAATTATCGCGTTAGTATATAAGTTGCTATATAAAAAAATTACTTGAGTGTGTCTGACTAGAGATAAAGTTTTTAAGCTATAAATATATCATTGGAATATAAAGCAGCGTGATGGCTAATAATCGAAATGGTGATGGCACCATTTGATTTGCATTTATATTAAATACTGGAATGTTATAAGGAGTTCACTCGTCAAAGAACTGTTGATCTTAATTTTTTAACTTAAAGCTCTATCTATATAGTACAATTCCTCCGATGTACAAAGTGGCAGTCGTCATTAAAATTATATATGGTTTCCAACCTTTTGTGAACTTAATAAAGTTGTAATTACGACGTTCATGTATTGACTAGACTAATTCTACACTGAAGCCAGTGGCTAGCTTCGTTGATCCGTCTTTGTTTTCGCCCTTTGTATGAGTTAGGTTTATTGATGATGATAACAGCTATTAGAGACAGCTTCACGAGGCTCCAGGAGATTTTATGAATGATTCCGTAGAGTTGGACCATCACTCGTTCCATATAAATCTGATTTGCCCAGCGTAGCAATTATGAGCAAATTCTTTCCTTCCCTTTTACGCAGAGGCCTATGTTCAGCAGTGGACGTTTTTCGCGCTGCTATTATATTTAAAATTAGATTTGTTTTAAATCTTACTTATGTACACAGCAACAGATCAACCTACCTAAAATCTATCAATATTTCGCAATATATAAAATCGAGCGACTAAGTTCAAATTGACAAACAATTTGAGAAAACAGATTTGGGAAGATTATCTGTTACCGTACTTCCATAAATGTTTTAGGCCTCAAATAATAAATGCAAAGATTGTTCCAAATGAAACACCTAAATATAGGATACTTTTATAATACTTAATGTGGTTAAAAATCAACTATGTGTAAAATTCAGTGCAATAATCCAGGAAACGTCAAATGGACATAAAGGAACTCCATTAATCGGTGTCTCTATTAGTAGACACCGATTAATGGAATTCGGACCTATATATTTATAATTAAGGTTAATATTATTGTATTATGTCATATTCACACTACATACAGTATGATTATGCTAAATATAATGTAATATTAAAGTTAGTAAGCATTTTAGGGCGAGATGAAGTGAGGCTGTGTGCGACTCATTCGCTTGACCATAGGTACTCAAGTGAGATTCATGAGCATTAAGGCCTAAGGTAATAAAATATTTATATATTTGGATGTGTAAATAAAAACCTATAATAATATCTAATTGTTTATATTGTATAAAGATAAATTGGTAGTTGGAGGTTTCACATAAATCAATGTCATTCTTAGTTAAAATGGATAACCAATGTATTTATAATGAATTAATTAAAAGCTCAACATTTGTCAAGTTACATTTTATAATCATAATTATATACTCTATATTTAGGTTTTTAAGTCGCTTCCCTTATAATAGAATTGCAATTTTATGTAATTGGGAATATGCACCTCGATTTCTTTCTATTATGTTAAGAAAATATTAGAAAGTTTATTTCAATTCAAAGAAATTGTGACAAATAGAAACTAACCGAAACTCAATCGGGTCAGGCGATCTGACCAATAGTAATAGTTGAAAGTGACGTCAAATGATATATAATGAATATAACAGCCAATAGTATCGGCTGTGGAAAATGATATTCCTTTTTGTTGTCACGACATGCGTTAAGCCCATGTATTGAATGCTTAAATTTATATGTTATGTTTTTATTTGTTTTATTCAACAATATATTAATCATATTGAATAGTGCATATACCCTATTATAAAATCCACTTTTAATAATAAATAGAACATGATACTTAATGTGACTGCTGTGTGTGAAGTGTTACACCGTGCAAAGACAGTTTCTAGACCCATGCCAAATATTACTAAAATCTACCTACATTTATATTTATGGTATATTAGCGAGTATATAATTCTGTATATACTTTTATTACACGCATAACTTAAGTTAAGAATATATTGTGATACATGAATTACCAGGTGTCAATAAGATGTAAATAATAGTTACTTTGGTAGTTTTTATTTCGTTTGTTATACTTTACGATTTAGTTAATTGTTTTTTATAATTTTATCAGTGCTATTCGTCATCGGTTATTGACGCTTTGATGCGCCATTAAAAGAAGTCTTGTATGTATAACTGCTAGTGAATATGACTAAATTAATGTTTTCATTCTATATTTTGCTTTAATGTTTACTAGATAGGTAGCTCTCGAGATGGACTATCACTGCCGGGGTACCTTGAAAACTTGTCCTTTTAAAATACTCCACCATCACCTCCACCCGATAGCATAACTTCTATAAATGCCTCCCTCCATCGCCCTCTCACTGGCACTCCACAATCAAATACACTTCGCACACATTTCTTTCGTGGAGTAGTACACCGTGTTGCGTACACTTGCTATAACCGACCGCACGAGAGCGGCCAGGATTACGTAGCCCTCTTTTGTAAAAATTTTACTTCATTCTCAACGACGGCCACCCGAGCCTATCACCAGGTTGCCATCGATCCGGCTCGGATCCCGTCAACCTAAAAAAAAATTTCTCTTTCACAAAAAGGTTTTTTCCTATACGTAACCATATTTTTTTATTGTAAAGTTTATTACGTTTTTTTAACTTTTATTGAAAATTATTTAACATAGTTAATACTAATTAATCACAATAAACTACTCTCAATAAAGCCACTTCAGTAATTTATATTTTTCATAAAAATACTGAAAAAGTCCCGTTTATTACAATCTTCTTAATTCAGAACGGTTGTACAAAAATGGTTCTTTTTCAGTCAATATGGCTCCCGGCCCAAGTGACACTTACGATATAAAACAGAAAATAATTGTTATAAAAAACTACGTCCAGCGCTCGTGAGCAGTGACAAAGGTAGAGCCGTCCCTGTACCTGTACTGTTGTATGCAATCTATTTTTTTATACGCCCCTTAAATTGGACACTAGAGAGTATAATATGTTTAATGAATCCTTGTCATTACAATGTTTATATTTTATTTTTCCAATGATTTCATTATATCAGCTGTGTATGAATGTGTGATGACAATATTTGTTTGTTTTGATTAATTAGATATAAATATTCTA
The DNA here is from genome assembly GCA_020976665.1 of Heortia vitessoides. Classification (NCBI taxonomy): domain Eukaryota; kingdom Metazoa; phylum Arthropoda; class Insecta; order Lepidoptera; family Crambidae; genus Heortia; species Heortia vitessoides. The sequence continues at coordinate 15,068,466 of JACJUM010001610.1, read as the reverse complement.
TTTGTATATAACCTCACTAGTTTATTATGAATTCAAGTTTTACGATAACATGGTAAATTAATAACAATATTCGTATTGTTTGGAGGTCACTGTGTCCATGACATTCCAAAAACTTATGTAGGTAGGACGAATATGGTGTAAGCTAAAGAGAACTTTATATACATGTGTTTTACTATATGTCTGTACATTTAATATAAGTTATTGCGCATTTGTTATATTTAAGATATCCCCATTGCGCTAAGAGTGAGCGGCGAACTGACCGAACTGTTCTCTGAGAACGATAACAAGTGTATTTAATAATTTGCATTTATTGGAAAACTGGACTGGTTTGTCATGCTATTTTCATTTTCTTGTATAATTCTATAGCCAGTACAAAGAATCTTCTAAGTGTCTGATTTTTTCCTTTACAGTGTGATCAATATTACGTTTAATGCCAATTCCAGCTAACACTACGTACATATATTATATCGACACTACTTTTTAAATTGATATTATTACCATTACGAAAGTTTAGATCGATGTTCGATGATCACTCACGCTGGAACGACTGAATAAATCTGGGTGATGTTTTTCATACGTTTTTTTAATTTTACAGAAAAGGTCAACATAATGTTTTGCAAAGTGTTTCTAGGTATACGTGTTTTGTACAGGACGTCAGTTTTCACGTAAACACAGAAACATATTAACCAACACGTATCTGTGAAAATATCGCAGTTCTCATGAATCTAAAAATGACCCATTCAGTTAAAAATTTTGGTATAAGTGTATATGTAGATTGATCTATTGCTGTGTGTACATAACATAACGTCAATTAGAATATAGAAAAACAGTGAGCCGCTTACAGTTAGCCTTATGGGGACATAGTCAGTTTTTCATACACTGACCAACTCCAGTAAGCTTTTTTGCATATTTTATTACAGCATGTAAATAGCTGGATTTGCCTAACAGCCGTGAAGCGACTCAATCAATATTCAGATAACGTTTATTATTAATTATTAAGATGTTCGTCGGTTTTTTTTGGAATCAGAAGGGTGTGCCTGCGAGATTGTGAGTGGGTGAAGTTAGTCCTAAAACAATAAAGATTTATTTGAATGTTTATAGATGTTTTATTTGACATCAAACTTAGTAGATTTCAAACCTTATACTTATATAATCGAAGGTATAAAATAATTCGAGAAGACGCCGAGAATTTGTTTCTGTTCTGACTACAAACCGGAGTCATTCATTAATTAGGTTATAAAACTATTTTAAAAAAACGTAATTGTAAGTTTTATTGTTAGTAGTGTACATACGCGTAAATGGTTGAATATATAAAATAGAAAAAAGCAAGTCACTGCAGTTGTTCCGGAATAATATTTATTTATATCACGGTCCAAATCGATATAGACTATATAATTATCTTTGACGTTGACTTTGACTTGTGTATTTTAGTATTTAAATCGCAATCCCTAATGCAGTTATTTTGAAAGATCTATATGAAATCGCTACATACATACTAGTTATAGGACAGTACACCGCCCTCGACGGTGAGTGTATTTAGACCCTGCGCCCTGTGAGAAAACCTTTTTTTTGGCGCAAATCGTAATAATTTCACACATTCATTAATTCATCCGTTACTGACTCCGAGGTAAGTACCTTAAAGCACTTTTGTTACGGATATCAGACAACAGAGGAGTTAATATAACAAAAATAATACTTAGATTTTGAACACCCAGGCACAGAACAAATAAAATATTCATTATATAAATATTTGCTCTGGGTAGTCGAAACCACGCCCTTTGGCGTATAAGATCATGCACTACCATCTGCGTTAGGGGGCCCATCGAATCGTTACGATCCTATATTGTGCACGCCAAGGGTCGTGGGTTCCAGCCCACACAGGGAAAGGTTTTTGGAGTGAATATTTATGTTGGTTCTGTATCTGGGTATTAATTATGGGTTTAAGTGGGTTAATGTGCGTGCACGAAGCAACTAATCTCAGAGTCAGATGTGAGATGCTGTGTGAATTAATTATTATAGGTGACCTGGCCTACTTCACTTGCGTTGGTGGAATCGTAGCCCAGCAGTAAAATAGCAAAGAGCAAAAAGCGAAAAAAAGAAAACCCACAGTCATTATGTGCAACAGATTCACCATATATGTTCGTTTATTGTCAATAAAACAATAGCTAGATTTAATCACATTTTAATCGTAGTTTACATTTTATATATAATTAACATAACATAATAATTATCGTTTATCATTATCTTTTGCCTACAAACGTGAAAAATTAAATAATTTAGATCATTAATAGTAATTATTATTCAAAGTATCACAAATATCGGATAGAGTAACACTGCACTGAAAGCGTGAAGCATTTTCCTTAGCGCGGGCTGCCACCGAGGCCGGCCCATTTGCGGCCAACTTCGCCCTCGTTTCGGAACATATTGGCACAGAGATTGGTGTTATCTACAAAGGCCGTTCAACTAGATACTTAAATGAGTGATAATTAACATTTTATTATTATATATATTGTTTTTTGAAGAAACATCGCCTTCACGTGATCTCATAGCTTCTTCATCTCTTAAAAATAGGAACACATTCAATTACTCATGCAGTTGGAATGACAATCAAATAGGATAGAAAAGTATAGTTGTTCGATAGTCTTTGAACGGTCCAAACAACGGAAATGAAACATGCCTTAAAAGTATAGTTTATACAAGCCGTACGCGCAGCTACACGTCAAACAGTACTGCTAGACAAGTTTGTATAGGCCAATCTGTAGACGAGTGCACAAATAGCGCATGTCATCGGGAGGGAAACTCGTGAATTCCGTGGCAGCCCTAGTACTATCCGCGCGTTACGTCACGCTAATATCTAGTTTATTATAATTATGTTCACCGAATGACGTCATCGACTGGATCCGATTTTGAGCATTTGACAACGATCGTTGTTTACGCTCGATACGTTCGTGCGAACTGGACATCAGTAAAACCGGCCATTGCAATGTTTATAACGAAAGTGTATGTATTCGAACATTCGTTCCGTATATATGTATAAAGTATATAGAAGTTTGTTCCACCACAATGAATTCCACAAATGCTACCCCGGCAAAGCTCCTTTCGTCATAAACACAACAAAACACAGCGCAATCATCTCCCGAATCCCGGTTTACGGAACACTTCCATTGCGGATTCGGCATAAAACACGACAGCGTTTGAACATTCCAACGTCCTCACAAAGGCGACTCTGTCCACGATCGGGCCGCCGGGCTCACAGGGACGTCACGAGCGCGCGCGGCGCGGCCGGGCCGGGGAGCGGCGGCGGTCGCCGTTACGACGGCGGGTCGGCGCCGGCCACCGGCGCTGCGCCCGCCGGGGGGCGGGTCTCGCACGCGGTCGTCGCCTCCACGCGCGCGGGGTCGACGACCGCGCCACCGGGCAAGCCCGCCTCCGGGTCGGGCGGCGGCGCGGCCGAGCCGTACAGGAAGAGGCTGCGCAGGCGCGCGGAGCGGGAGGAGGTGGAGGGCAGGTCGTCGGGCCAGCTGGCGGCGCTGGCGGTGTCGGACGCGGCCACGTCGGCCGTGACCTCGAGGCGGTGCGCGGCGGGCGAGGCGGCGTCGTGTCCGCCCAGTGACCCCGCCAGTGCGGCCAGCGAGGGCGCGCGCGCCTGCGGCTCGGCGTGCTGCGACCCGGCCGACAGGGACGCGTCGCCTGCAACGGTCGACTCGTTAATGCCGTCGACGATAACTTCCATCGTTTTATCTAGGGTATATTCCATTCTCTTACATAAAAAAAGTTGAATCGACCGAAGGAAAGGTCGTCGAACTTCCGCGTGACATCACGCAATTCCATATTGGTGGTTTGCTAAACTTGCTTCCGTGACGAATTTACAATAGAGGATATTATATAACTATTTATATATTTACGTGAAAACAGTGTATTTGTGTGTGTGTGTAAAGTGTGTATTCTATTCATCAAATAAAATAAATCCAACTTTCTAATTTTGGGATTGATTAATGATTTCTTTTCAGTAAAATCGAATTTTGCAAAAGAATACCATTTTCTTCCTCCCTCTGAACTAGGTGTCGTAAGGTGCCAGAACAGAGATGGCGGTATATCCATGCGAGACAGTGTAGCTCAAATGAATAGGGTGAGGATGAGCAGCAGCGTCCCCTTAGCGAAAGCTGCGCTCTGCGATTGCCAACACGCTTGCCCAACGCAGCAATTATGGGCAAAATCCCTCTTCCTTAGGGAGGCCTATGTCCAGCAGTAGGCTTCAAATGGCTGTTATGTTGAATATGTAACCATGATACCCTGATATAGCGAGTTAAGAGCTATACCTATACTGGGCTCGAGGCGGCGCGACGCGGCGTCCAGGTCGGCGGCGTGGTCGCGGTCGTCGTCGAACCGCGGCGGCGGCGGCGCGGGCCCGCAGCCGCCCGCGCGGCACAGCGACACCGGCACCACGCCGTACACGTAGAACAGCAGGATCGGCACGCCGATGCCCACCGCCAGGCCCGCCACCAGCGGCGACACCACCAGCTAGAGAACCACAAGTCGCAACGTACAGTATTGACCATCTAAATGTAACTCTACCGGCAGAGTAAAATAGTACCTCTCCCTGTAGCAAATCGTTGGTGGCAACTCTGTTATCGAAACCGACAGATGGCGGTGTATCTACTTAAAGCACTGTAGCTCTGTCTAATATGGGCAAAGTTCCTTTTCTTGAAGAGCGCTATGTCCAGCAGTGGACGTTTTACGGCTAGTTTGATGATGATGAATGTAACATTTTCAGCTTAATTCTACTAATATCACACACTCAAGCGTTTGTGTATAAAAATTCAGTATAGAAATTACTGATGACGGCTCTACTAGCAAAGCAGCGACCAGAATGTACAGACCAACATGGAACAGAAGTAGCTAAGGACTACACGCCTTTTCATAGTAATGATCGGTAGCGACAGTTTATTTATGAGACAACCCCCCTCTTATTTCCTTTAATACCTAGTGATACACTGTACGTAAATAGAACGAGAACGTTACGATGCAAAAAGCTTCTGAAGGTTCAGTGACCTTAACGGCACAGACACTCACCGCAGCTGCCACCGCGGCGGCGACAGCGGCCCGGCGTCTTGCAGGTGTGGCCCGCCTCAGCCTGCGATGCGCCCGCCTACCGGCCCACAGCGGCAGACCCACCAGCAGCGCCGGTAGCGCCACGCCCGCCACCACGGCGATGCCTAACGGCGCACCGGCTAGCGTACCGAGTTGCCATAGAAGTTTCTTCTTACGTGACCACGGCTTCTTACCCCAGAAGGTGCAGCCGCTTGGACTGCAAAGGGAGATTGGTCTGCTGTCAAATGATCGCATCACAGTCGAATTTGAGTTGGTACTTGCCAAACTTGCCGCGGGATAGAAGCAGATCGTAAAATACGAACAAATATAGGATATATACAGAAATATTATCTCAAAAAGTGTAATTAATGCAACGGGCAATTCATAATTACAACGCCTGCCTTGCTTGGTAATTATGGGTAAAATTCAATCTTTCTTGGCGAGAGCAATGACCAACGGGGTACGTTTCACGGCTGCTATGAAGATGATTATTATTTTAGTTATTATTGTAGACTGTTCCTATTTCTTGACTGTTACTATGTTACGCGCCAAACCCTGATGATATTTGTGTTGTGCGATTATTGTGTGTGTAAAAAAAAGATTAGACTAACTCACCTAAGGTAATGCAGGTCGGATACCTCCTTCATACAAAGCCAGCAGAACTCAGCGCCGCAAACGCAGCACACCATGTGATTGCACGAGCCATCTTCCACCTTCACGATCAGCACCGAGCACCGAGGGCACGGCTTCACCTCGCCTACGACATTGCGCTTCCGATTAATACCTTATTTACTTTGCTTTAAAGATGATTTTTGATTATATGTCCCGACTTTGATAATTTAGAATTCGGGATTCACAGTCTTAGCAAGAATCAAGTGGAATACTTTCGATTTATTGATTACACTGGTCAACACTGATTTTGCCACACGAACTTTGATAGCTAATTTTATTTTATCAATCTACCCTCATCATTAAATCACAGTTGTCATCTGTCAGTTAGCCTCATATTTGTTGTGATACGGTAATACTCATAACTAGTACTACGGCGGTAAATTAACAGAAACGCTCACAAGTAAATCGTCATAAAAGTATTTGCAGTTGAATTTGAATATTTTTTGTGATTTATTAATCCTATGAACATGTCGAGGAAGTGTAATAATGACCCTAACTCTTTTTGTTATGTCTGCGGAGAACTTACATTCAAAAAACAATGACGAATTTTACGAATCTTGTGCTGGAGTGTTATCACGTTATAAACGTTTGATTTACGAGATCTGTATTATCTTAATATTTTAAATTACACAATAGAATTAAATCCCCGGCTAGCAATTTTTTTTAACTGTTTATTTTTTCTTACAATCACCAATTAAAGTAAAAAATATCAAAAAAGTCCGTGTGGCACGAAAAAGTTGAAATTTTGTTGACCAGTGTTATGTATGTATGTCTAGGATCTAAGTTACTAATTGAATTGTATAAACTAATATTACATAATATAAGTTTACCAAGTGTAAAGCCCAAGACTTAGTTTAGCGCATAGATATGAATCAGGGGGTAAGGGGAAAGTTGCGATAAATCTCACCCATTTTCATGTCGATTTGAAGATAACCCTACCTAGATCTTCCAAAAATTGCAGTAACGTCGTAAAATTGAAGAACAGCATAGAAATTGTGTATAAAAAGGAGATGCGTTAAACAAATCCACCATGTCTTTATAAATAAAAATGAATCGTTGAATGTATGCGCATAAGTGTTTCCTTTTTTTTTCAATTATACAAAGTCGACAAACAAGCGTCACAGCTAGACGTTCATAACATCACAAGAATCTCACTAGCTCGTTGCCAACCTTGTGACTTCAAGATATTATGTCACATTCACACAAACCGGAACAAAGCAATGCGAACACTGCAATAGTGGTGGTAGAATAGAACGACTGTACAAAATCAAGTACAATGTTTGTTAGGGAGTCATGAACTTGATGAAATTTTTAAGGTAACAGGATAGAATTTTACCCGGATCCGGACCAGGTTGGGGCGGCCGCTAGCTTATAATTAAAGTACCATTAAAACAACAATGCCTATATTTGACTCGGACTCGGACCAATTTGGGGCAGACCGCTAGTTTACAATTTAAATGCCATAAAGACAGCAATCCCAATGTTTCACCCGGGCCGGACAAAGTTGGGGCGGACCGCTATCTTATAATTACAATACCACAAAGACACCAATCCCTATTACCCTGGTGTCCACGAGCCTAGCTTACCATGGTCAAGATCCGTGTGTGAGGGCTGCGGCGCGCGCGGAGGGGTCTGGCGGCTGCGGCGGGCGGCGTCGCAGGTCTGCGTGGGGTGCCACGCCGCCTTGCAGTGGTAACAGAAGGAAGCGCCGCACCCGGGGGCTAGGCATGTCAGTTTTGGACACGACGCGCAACCCGTAGCCACTACAGCAAAACTGTGGACATATGACTCATCATTTCAGTGAGCACTTCAATTGTACCCATCTTTGTATGTCCCTCCACCCCGTTCGCCTTCTCACTGGTTTCTCACCAATCATAAACACTACAGACACGTTTGTATTTACCTCTCGAGCCAATACAGAATGTACTAGAGCGGCCGGACTCACTCAATCCTGCTCTAAACTCTGATTTAAAGGCTTTTAGGCCGGACCTCTGCGCGTGTAAATATCGTGAGTTACACGCGCAGAGGTCCGGCCTGAGAAGCACGCTCGAGTGATCGCTGTTGGTCTCGTTCAGATTCCGCGTACCTTACCTCGACCATCGCACTGATGAGTCTGAGTAGCCGAACATGTAGTTAGACAAAAAATACTTACACCTGCTCGAGAACACATATTTCCAATAGGATTCAAACAATTTACATGCAAAGGAACATCAAAATCAAACAAAGTCAATAAAATATCTATGAATCTAGATTTGCTAATTACAACTTTACACAAACCGATGATCCTGACAACCTTATGGTATAATAAGAGTCATTTAGACAAATCGATCTTTGAGTGTCCTACCTAAATACTAGTTTGCCGGCACCAGGCGGGTCTTATAACTGAGTTTATAATGCGAGTCTCGGGAATCGATTTAACTGTTCACACTTTCGATTCAATAGGTTTGACCAAACCGTGTAACCAACATCCTCACATACTTTCGCATCTTTAATATTAGTATTAGATACATCGAGGGCTTGAATAGCAAAGTTCTTGATATATTGACGGGCCCGATGACGCGGAGGGTTCGATTCCCACCCAGAGCAAATATTTATATGATGATATTTGTGTTTGTTCTTTGTCTGGGCGTTAAATATATATGTATTTAAGTAGTATATTTGTGATTCCTCTGTTATACAAGTGGCGTCCGTAATTCAAGTGCTTTAAGCGACTAACCACGGAGTCAGGTCAATGTTTGAGATGTTGTGGGAATTTATTATTATTATAACACCGCATATCAATTATTTACACGTCAATCGTGCATATTACCTTTGGCCTTAAACTTGTTGCTCAAAACCATGTGTTACTGTATTGTAATTAAATTAAACCGCCTACAAAGTATAAAGTAATTAATGGTTAAGGTAAATGTTAACAACATTGGGGCGAAGGGCACGGTCGTATATAATCGGAGGAACGACATTCGTTTTCATTACTAAAAACGGGATATTTAGGGTTTAATGGAGCCATTAGGTACCGGCAGAGTAGAATAGTACCTCCTTCTGTACCAGGTGTCGTGAAAAGCGACTAAGATACCAGAACAGACAGATATCTATGCGAGACGGTGTAGTTCAAATGCATAAGGTGGGGATGAGCAGCAGCTTCACCGTCACGCAAGCTGCGCTTTACGATTGCCAACACGCTTGTCTAGCGCAGCAATTAACGGTAAAAAACCTTCTTTCTTGGGGAAGCCTATGCCCAGCAGTGGGCTTCCAATGGCTGTAATGATGATGAACTAGAGTGGCTGGGGGGATTACCTATCCCGGGGTGCCGAATTTTAATGTACAGTATTTTCTTATTATTTTCGGTAAATCGCACTTTAAAGCTTTATTTTCTATCCAACATACAGTTCACGTGATATAGAAAGCGCACTGCAGCCTACAAACGCAAGGATATCGCTTGCCAACCATGTGACTTAAAGATATTATGGCACATCACAGTAATTTCACTGACACTCACCCTTCAAACCGGAATACAGCGATGCGAACATTGTTATATGACGGTAGAAATAGTTGAGAGTGAGGTACCAATGCAGACGACCTTTGTATGAGGTCTTCTACCTTATGTAGATCGAAATTAATACATTAATAAAAGGACTGGATATATACCGACACGACCTTGAAATAGTGTTTGCGCTAGGCCTAACGACGCGGACTCGACTCTGATGATAATCTCGTAACACTCGCACGAGGTCGGCCTTCCTTGAGAGCTTGGGTCCTTGACAACAGATCTTTATCTCATAAATAGAGCGGCAGCGAGCTTCAGACTCCCGCGTGACAAGTTTTTTTTTATTCCACGGTTTGTGAGTAGTGGATATATCTGAAATTTAGATACCGACGTCGGTAGCGCTTCCATTGATATCAATGGTAAGTGCTAATAGAACCTTTAGACCCCCTTCAGTTTTTATGCCGGTTCTTTTCTTGCCTTTGTTTAGTAAGTCTAGACTAGTCCACTCGGTGATATATTTGTTAAAATAACTATTAGATTGGTATATTTAAATAAAGATAAATTTGAGTTTGAGCTTGATACAGAACTATGGGAGTGGCAGTGGGCATGGCACTTAGCACGCAGAACTGATAGTCGTAGGAATCCCGAATGAAGAACACGCACTATAAAACACATGGTGGAGTGACGATCTGACTAAAATCGTAGAATTGCGCTCGATGCAGGTCACATACAACCGGTCCTTTTATAAATCACTACTGTAGGTCTATTTTTTTATAAGACTAAACCAACGAACAAGCATACGATCCCCGATACAGTAAGCGTCACCGCAGCTTATAGACGCTCGTAATATCACAAGGTTTATATGTCACATTACCTAGAAATGTCACTGCCTCTCTCACCCCTCAAACCGGAGCACAGTAATAAGAACACTGCTTGGCCGTAGTAATAGACGAGAGTGAGGTTCCAATGCAGTCGACCTTTGTATGTGTCCCATCATCTATTTCTAGCTGAGGACGTCCAACGGCTAATTCAATGATGATTAGGTATACTAACCTACAGTCAGGCGCAGGGCACCACCGTGTGTCGGGGTCAGCAGCGAGCGCGCGCCGCACGGAGAACTCTTCGTACTTCTCGTATAAAACTGGGTTGTCCACGATCCGGCGCACGTCTGTAACAAACACAACGTTAATATTAACGATATACGGCACAGGAAATTATGTACTAGCAGTGCCACGCGGGTTCCATTTTCTGGCACAACCTATGTTACTTGGTCAAGTGCAACTAGCCCAAGCGCGGCAATTATGGGCAAAATTGCCCTTTTATTGGGGAGGCCTCTGTCCAGCAGTGGACTTCTAATGACCGATAATGATGATGATGTTAGCAGTTATAATATGTTCTAACTATTTGAGGTATCGTGTATAAACGTATCGCTATTTTTATTAGAAAACAATTTATTTTTTACAAATTTTCCTTAGTTATAGTTTTATTAAGAGCAAAGACCACTGTATGATGTAAACGGAAACATAAAATCGCTGCCGTTCGCTACGAGACGAATAATAATTCAGAGACAATATCACACGAATATATTGTCCGTGCCCTGCTGAAAGGACAATGCGTTATAGAAACCAGAAAAAAGAAGGTAGCTGACACACCTAGAAAAAAAAATTTAATGTGTTGTTATTTAATAGGCAGTAATATTATTGAGTAAATGCTTTAAAATATTCTCAGGTCACCACAACGGCAACGCGGTCGTGATATATTTGTGATGATTCGAGCGTCTATAGACTGCGGTACGCTTTACATTTTCCGTTTGCTTAATGCTGACTTAGTAATAAAAAAAAAGTCCTAATCAGAGACGATCACGCTATTTGACGTTTCTATGACAAACTGTTTGGCCAAATAGGTTTATTCGTTCGAAATTCGAAAAAATAATAACCTTAATTTTTTAAACTTTGGGGCAAGCTATTTTTTTATTCATGTGGTCAACAACCAATCAGGGACTATCGTGCTATCTGACGTCTCTATGACAAGCTGGTCGGCCAAATAGGTACATATTTCGTATAAAAGTCGGGCCCGATGGAGCTGATGATAGTTATCCTATCGTGCGTCAACGCTGATCAATCGCCCTGCATGCTAACGAGTTTATTCCTACATTATGTATATACATACATACGTATTACATACAAATGTCCATGTATTGATTTCACGCATTTCAAATATCCGTATCGGGCATACAATTCACAATCCCACATTTGTTCTAGCTCACTGGCGACCAACATTTGTTTATGCCTTGGTGAACACGTCCGACCGTTGCGGATACAACATCGATATTTTCTTAATGGGAAATAGATTTGTTACGACTTTTTAGTCGAGTTATCGATAAACAATTTGGTTCGGTTTAACGGGCTTGATAGCGCATATGGCAGTGATCCTGTCGTGTGCGCTAAAGCGTTTCCAAACCAAGACAAAGTTTTAGTTTATATGATAAATATATGTGTTTGTTTTGTGGCTGGGTGTTAATACAAGTGCTAAAAACGACTTATCGCAAAGTCAGGACTCAGGTTGTGTAACTTTATTACTATTATAATTTTATTATTTACTATGAACAGTAATTAGTACTCAAGTCTATCATTGTTAGGAATTCCAACGTGGATATTTCCCGTCAGTGTTGCAGTTGGGTTTTACCCGGCCCACGTAGCCGGGATAAAAATTTACTGTTTTCAGACACGCGTCTCTGACTCACAAAGGAGACTTAACAACCGGCAACAAAAAGAATATGAACGAATGAAGGTCTATTGTGGTACATTAACGTTGTTTAAAAATAATTACCCGCTCGGGTTTTCGACTAACTACCACTTCAAAGTTACTTACTACAGCGGTGAGACACTGCGGCATTTTGTAAGAAGTCAAGGCATTAAATTAATAATTATCTTTGATACATTTTTTATATAAATAGAACATACATATTGAAAAGTATTACCTATTTATAATATAAAATTGGTGCCGTAAGGTACCAGCAGAAAAGAATAGTACCCCCCACTGCACCAGGTGTCATAAGAGACGACTAAGGTACCAGAACCGATAGATGGCGGTATATCCATCCGAAACTGCAGCTCAAATGCACAGATTCAAATACTCTTTTAATGGCTTTAACATGTTTTTCATGATAATAGCGACAATTACGAAAAAAGTTATCTTGATTATTACAAGACTGGTTAAACCTAATTATATTTATTTATCAATTATCAATACAAGATAATATCTAGAATATAATCTATCTATATAAATAAAAATTAATCGTTGTACGACAAATTTGTCGGTACAGGATTAATCGGTTGGGAAGAAATTGTATATACCTAATTTTTGTATGCGTCTAGTTAATATGTATTAGAGACCTAAGAACGGACCTAAAACCTACACGATAACAGGAACAATAAGATAATATTTTACTAAGTACTCGGACATGGTCGGGACGTGCCACTAATAAAAATATATGATTAAAATAGTTGTCATTACGTTATTATATGTATACCTGAATATTCTTATGTACACCTGTATATAATATAAAATAAAATATAAATAAGTATCCAATAAATTGATAACAACAGGAATTATCTGATGAACTGCCGTAAAAGTCATTACACAAAATTCATTAACTAATTATAAATTTAATTAAAGCAACAAAAACCTGAGATCGAACTTAGAGCGCAGAAACGAAAAGTAAATTAATTCCGTCATATCTTGACATGGCGTCAGTCATTCGGTCACTGACATCGACAGCTCATACTGGAGTCAAAATTATTCCGACCAACGTCTCGGAGCCGGGCTGGAATTATACTTTCATAACATGGATTCGACTTGTCCACGACCGCTAATACGGAAAACACTCAACAGTAATGGAGTATCATTCGAGCCTTTGGTTTGATTGATATTGATATATTTTATTGTTAAGATGATTAACATCAAGTGCTGTGAGGTACCGGCAGAATAGAATAGTACCTCCCACTGCACCAGGTTTCGTAAGAGGCGACTAAGGTACCAGAACCGATAGATGGCGGTATATCTATCTGAAACAGTTTCTTGAAGAGGCTTATGTCCAGCAGTGGACGTCCAATGGCTGGTATGATGATTGTTAAGATTTTGTTTAAAAGTATTATTCAAAGGCAATAAAACGTGGTTCATATAACTTTTCTTTGAACCGTAAACTTTCAAAATTTTATTAGAACATCTGTGTGAGACCTAAAAGCTGTGGCCGCAAGGTAATAAACAAAACGTCCAAGAAACAATAATAATAATAAGAAAACCTTTTTAAATGGTTATATTGTGACCTAAAAAGCGTAAATAATATGAAGCATTAAATGTACTTTGAATTACCCAGAGGAAACGACAGTTGGCGTTATATCCATCCGATACAGCGCAGCTCAAATACAGAGTGGGGATGGGCAGTAGCATCCCCGTCGCAAATAGGATGCAATTGCATCGCGCCTGCTTAACGCGGTTATTATGGGCATAGATTCCCTTTTTATGTGGAGGTATATACCAGTCTACATTTTACGGCTGATATGATGATGATAATGAAGATGCTAGGTGCAAAAAGTAGGTGTAGGTTTTTGCCTGAACAATTCTCGATCTAACTACGATGCGAGTCTCCCAAGCGTAGCGTTGTCTCTTATGGGCCGAGATGTAAGTGATCCTATCTTGTGCGCTAAGGGATCAAAGGGTCGTGGGTTCGATTCCCACCGAGGTCAAATATTAATATAACAAGATTTTGTTCAGTATTTTCGGGTGTTAATTATATATTTAAATATTAATTGTGATTCTTCTGTTGACTAACGTCCGTAAGACAAGTGCTTAAAGCGACTTATCTCGGAGTAAAGTCAATGTATAAGATGTGGTGTGAATTTATTCATTCTACGAATCTTATATGTACAGGACACTTTTTGCTGATTGGAATTAAGTATAAGTGCTGCATCAGTAGGAAAATCACGTCAGCCGGACGATATAGAGAAAATAGGATTGACTTTGGAGAATTCTTATGGTTCATATAAAATCTCCATGAAGAAGATTCCAGGCAGATTCGCGGCAAAAGATAACTCTTAGCAAACTTCAGCAGATTTATATTTGGCAGATATGACAACCGCTAGTCAGGAGAGAACATGGAATAGTACATGGTACAAGAGGCGGCCTTGCCGCTTTATGCTATCTCATGCAGGCAAACTTTGGATGGAGAAAATGTTGAAATTTAAGGTGTACTTAGCACAAATTAGAAATAAACATATAAACAGACACACATATATAAATTTAAACATACAAACCTATACATATACAGCGCATAGTTATAGAAGAAAGAAAATTAAAGTGATACACTGCAGGCACAAAGAGGATGAATATGACATTATGCTTGACTCACCTAGGGGGTGCATGTTCTCGTGGCAGACGGGACAGCTGACAGGCACGCGGGCCTCGAAGATTTCTATGGCGAGGTACTGTCGTAGGCACGGCTCGCAGCACCGGTGAGAGCACCACGCCAGCCGGACCACGCTCACCGCTGACAAGCATAGCGGACATTCTAGAACGTCACCCTGGAAAACAAATGACGAATTTAATATTAACGACATTTACTGCCACCGTTATTAAACCACATTATATCTGCTCAGACTAAAACATAAAATGAAAACACTTTCAGCATAAAATACATTTCCTTCCTATTTCAATTAGAATGTCATCGTATTGAAATGTATTATAAAACTTTCCAAGTTACGCTTTCTAACTGGTTGAGATATAAGTGGTGAATTGTCCTTTAAAAATAAGACATATGGAAATACATTGCTTCCATGGGTAAAGAAACCGATAAACTCTAAGGAATCATATCTCTTTAATGAAAAATCGTTATTATAATTATAATATAATATTTTATAAGCATGTTGCCACTTTTATTTTAACAGTAAATTATTATTTCATATTTATACATTTTTGTATTGTCATAAATTTCCACAAATCTTTTCTTTTTAACCCTTAATATAATATATTGCATGCGGTATTTACCTATAAAAATTAAAGTTATTTAATAATAGTGTAACAATTGTTGGTGGACCTTTTTACTAAATAAATAAAATATATAAATATAGGCCTAACTTCAGTTTCACCTATCTTTACCGCCTAAAATCAGAGCTCGCAATAATAGGCAGTATACGAACCCATATCCCCAATAGGGAAAACTACTTAGTCTATGGTGTTCACCCATCACCAACCTTATGGTTATAAATTGAAAGAGCCGCCGTCCTTACGGCGCCATGCATGCACTATGTTACAAAAACGGGAAAATTTACTCATAATATACAAAAGTGTTACGCTTTCTCGACATAAACGTTAAATAAATTAAGAATGTGAATAGCTTAAACCTTCGACTCTTTACGAATTGGAATTAATTAGTGCTTTATTGGAGGGAAATCTACGTCAGCCGGACTATATAGAAGAAAATTAGATTAACTTAGGGGCTCTCCATAGCGGTGCATGTTTGGTAGATTGGAATGCCAAGAGACAATCGACAAATCGATAAATCAGACTTGCATTATGGAAGTACATGGGTTATCTTGTACTCCTGACAATTCCCGTGCGTCGAGTTCGAAGTCACGGGTGGTCGAGGTCACCTAGTATTTAATTTTATTTAAAATCATAAAATATAGTAGTGTCCGGCTGTCTATACTTCAACCTTCAAGTGTTGGCAAATCACGAATATGATAAAACTCTTGGCTCAAGTCTCGTAAATAAATTGGTTCATTATTAGAGTTATAAATAAAATTTAAGATATAATTATGCATATGTCGTTATTGTCATAATATATTCAGCATTCTTCCTCGTCGCGCTGCGATTTAGATTATCATCGACAAATGAATAATGTATATAACAATATTGGGTTAACAATCGGCGCTTGGTAATGGCACAAAATGATTATTATGTTTCAAAATTAATAAAGTCTAATTTGCGTTCGCATAGTTAACGCTTGGTTACCTAAATAACTGGATCAAAGCAATTGTTACCGATACGGTCCATCTATTAAAGGATTGTTGTGTTTGCAATTAACGAACTAAATGTAGTGTTTTGTAATCATAGTACACACAGCAACAGATCAACCTAGCCAAATTTGTTAAAACTTCGCAATATAACTGCGAGCAATTTAATTCAAAATTGACTGTAAACATTTGACGGATTTACATACCCACCGAACATACTAATATCTTTAATACGAATGCGTCTGTCTTTCTGTGTGTTTGTTACACTTTAACGGCCTGACCGATGAGCGGATGTTGTTAAATCTTGGTATGGGTATAGCTTGAACTTTAGAAAAGAATGGTAAGATGTTAGAATTCCAAAAGAAATTCCGCAGGACGTAATTTTGAATAAGTCCGAAATAGCAAGCAAAATTTATTTGTAAATTACGTGTTTCAATATTAGAAAATACTGAACCGGTTTTATAATTTAATTCACTTATATTTATTATAGACTATATATTAACATGAATAGGATAAAAATATTAAGAGGTTTATTTATGCAGCTAAGTATTAGTAAAGAAAAAAACGCCGACAGCTTAATCACCTAATGGTGGGCATAACAGAAAATTGTCTACTACTAAATCTCTTGTAGTATAGAAAAAGTCGACGTTAATGGTTAAACGATGAAGCTGAATTTAATGATGTTTTACAGACACAATATAGGCAAATTTTATAACCGAATATAGTATAAATTTCGTTACAAAAATGTCGGAATTTTTGCCGCTTTTGTAACTAATGCAGGTTATACAGTCATGATTATAATAACATTTTTAAGCTTGTCGTTTTATTTATTTTTTAACGTTAAAAAGTCAGCAAATATGCATTGGGTGCGCTAGATAATGAACGAAACCGCAGCCTACACTTGTGTCATAAAAAAAGATATCACTATGACGTTGTGAACAGAAGATACAATGTCACTCAGTTTTAAAGAAAAAATATTTTACACGTTCTTCATGACTATAAATGAAGAACCTTCATACCGAGAGTTATTCGAATAACTTCAAAAACAAACAAGTTTAACTTTTTACTAATTTTGGGAGAATTTTCAAGAATCCTTTGTTAGTATAAATATTTATTGCTCGTCATGTACTTTGTGGTACCTGCGGAGTAGAATAGTGCCTGCCCTGTACCATATATATTAAGAGGCAACTAAGGTACTGGAAACGACAGATGGTGGTATGTCGATCCGAAACAATGTAGCTCAAATTCACCGGGTTGGAATGAGCAGCATTATACCCGTCGCAAAAGCTGCACTCTACGATTGCCAACAAGGAAATTATGTCTAAAACTTCTCATTTCGTGGGAAGGTCAATGCCCAATAGTGACTTCCAATGGCTGATATGCTGATCTGTATATTTGGGATGAACATATGAACATATGGCTGTTAACGAAAAAAACAGGAGTTCCAATGGCTTGCGATAAAAGTCTATGCTTGTTTGCGCCCGACCTCTGTATTAACACCCAGTTCGCCTTGATACTAGCATAAGAACGATCGATAGCAAACGCATGAACTTCAAACGGTTTTATGTGTAAGATTTCCATACACGTGCTGTTAATCTCATTCAGTTTAGTTAATTTATTTACCACGGTAATTGGCGACGCCACATTCATCTCCAAGTCAAAAAACAGAAATCAAATGTTGAATCTCAAAGTCGGAATCGCTCCACATGTATATCTCGCTGATTTCCCTGATAAAAATTATAGATAAACTGATAGAACGTTATCCGTTAAACGTATTGACGAATCTCTATTAAACTTAATGCGATTTATATTTCAGCATAGTTTCCTTTAAGCTCGATACATTTGACCCCAACTTCTTTAACCCGTCTACAAAATAAGTTTTCTGCAGATCAGCAAGGTAGGACCCCTCATGGTACAGTAAGGTATCAGATTAGTGATAGCAATCTGGATCACAGAGAACTATAGAAATCAGCACATATTATGGCTACAACGTAATAACAAAACAGATTATTGAAAAATATAACCACTGAGATTCAAATTTAGAATTCAATAAAACTCGACGTAGTCGGTAGCGCCACACCGGAGTGCGGTATATAAATGATCTAAGAACAGTAATATTTTGAACTACTAGTATTATAATGAAGAAAACTCAGTAATCTGAGCAAAAGGTTGTGAAACGGCATTAATGAAAATGCATGCGATGCGACACGAACGTACAGAAGGTATGACGCATTTATGACATTGAGAATTATCTTGCACTTCACAATACATACCAGGATTATCATGTTTAAAATTATTTCCTTACGAGGTAAATGCATAAACTAATTATTATTAATCTGTGCGCGCAGGTGACTTGATAAAGAATTGAATTTACTCAAATATTTGTATTTATCGTATAAATGTAAAATAAATTTGGAATAAATTAAAATCGACGTTCGTTTTATGCCTTCAAAACTAAATAGTTACACATAATTGCCGCGCTGGGCGAGCGTGGTGGCAATCGCAAAACGTATCTTCGCGATACTGCTGGCCATCTTCGCCGTTTCATTTGAGCTACGCTGTCTTGAGTGGATATACCGCCATCTGTCGGTTCCGGGACTTAAGTCGCCTTTTATGACAACAGATACAATGGGAGGTACTATTCTGCCGGTACCACACATCTGGACTTCGGTCTCTCCAAGAACAAAGGAATTTCCGCGTAGGTATCACGAAGGGAGCGCTGCTACCCATCCCTGTTGCATTTGAGCTAAGCTGTTTATAGTCAATATACCGCCATCTGTCGGTTCCAGAACCTATCACCCCTCCTACAACCTCTTACGACACCTAGTACAGGGGGTAGAACTATTCTACTCTGCTAGTACCCAATGGCAAGATTCGTCAGATTACTTACAGTGATTAAAAATGAGCTTTATAAATTTACGAAAAAACAAAGAAGGAAAGGTCTGTTGTAAATATGCTGAAATGACAACTATTAAAAAAGAAAGGAAAACGCTTGACACCCAACGGCAATGAAATGGTCATTCAACCAGAACAATAAGTTGTATATCCGTGCTCTTAGATGTAAATCAGCACATACAATAAAAAGTTACGTCTGTCCGTAATGTCTACACGCTGATAACAAACTTCGCATAAGGATAATAATTTATTTCATTTGGAAAATACACAATATCCTGTGCGCAGTAATGAAGAAATATAAAGTACAGAAATTAGTAAAGTATGCACAAAAACATTTTCACTAAAAACAGCTAGCAAAAATATACATCACAATTAAAATACAAAATGGTGAAACAAAAATTGATAAACTTATCCCACCACAGGAAGATCATTCAGGCAACACTTATATTATAAAATGCATGTATGTACATCACGCCTGCGTCCCATCGGGCAGGCTAAGACTATGGATCTGCACTTGCTACGATCTTGGCATACCTCTCTCGCTACCCTTACTCGCATTAGCCCTCTCATACACGCTCGTTTATTCTTGGAACGTGACCTGGCCCTTTTTAATACCTTTTCTACCTGATCAAGGTTTTAAAATAAACGCGCCTGATTAGGGACAAGCACGAGGACGCTCAGAACGAGAATAATGATCTGTTTGCTGATAGTGTACGTTTTTGGCAATGGCAAATGCATATGATTTTCTTAACCAAATAACTTATCCTATTTTATTTTATTGAATGTATTTTTGCCGGTACCGGCATAGTAGAATAATACCTGCCGTTGTACCTGGTGTCATAAAAGGCGACTAAGATACAAGAACCGACAGATGGCGGTATATCCATCCGAGTAATCAAATGCATAGGGCGGGGATGGGCAGCAGTTTCTCCGTCGCTAATGCTGCGCTTAGCTAACAAGCTTCCCTAGCACGGCAATTATAAGAAAAAATTCCCCCTTTCTTGGTAAGGCCTGTCCCTTAAAAGTGCTCGCAAGGCGCAATATGTTAAATCCACGCGGCCGGATAGAAAGCGTGGATAATCAGAAGCCCATGTATCTATGTATAACATATTCGTTTTCCCAATGGCAATTTTGCCCCGAACTAAGGAAACAATCATCCAAAACGCATTGTGTCACAGCCAAAACATAATTCAGGAAAAAAATATTAACACAAAATAATGGCAAGCAAACAAGTTTTCCTGAATATCCGTAATCGGCGTGAATAGCCGGTGCTTGGCCAACAATGTTTAAGCACCACAATATATAAAACAAACCGCCTGCCTGTAAAACTAATGTGAAGCGTGAAGGTCCTTCCAGGAGACACGAGATTCGACTAGACTAGACTGAAGGCTATCGGTCATGGTGCTTCTAAAGCACAAACCGCGGCCTGAGTGGTCGTCTCGCGTGGTGTGAGACATCCCAGCAGACGCTCCGGCAACGGCGGTGCTTGATAGCATAACTTTTTTAAATGCCACCCTCAGTCGCCTTCTCACTGGCACACTACAATTACAAACTATTACAATACTACACACACACATTATTTTTTAGAATAAAACGCCAACTCGCGTTCAGTTTCTGTCAACTAAGCAAACACCGCCCGTACTTGAGCGGCCGGGATCAATCAAATTAAATCCTCCTCTTTGCAAACAATGAATTTACTGCTTTTAAGTATCGTCCACATGAGCCGAGCTTAGAGGTGGGTACCGTGGGTGGATTGTGTGATAGCCGTCGGACCCGGATGTGTGTATTAGTATACACACATCCGGTATACTTAAGAAAATAAAAAAAGGAGTAATACATTATACATTAAGTATATTCCCAAAACCTCTACTGATCGCATAATTGTCAAAATATACTTATTCGGCAGTTTTTTTCCTTTTAGGCATTTTAACACCATCCGACCCCGTTATGCATACTTAATTCACATCAAAAAACGTATTAAGCAAGACTAGCGTATAAAGATTTTCCTTGTGCAGCATAAAATATAGAGCAAATCACACTCACACAATAGGCCCCATCACTGAATGCAAATGTTAACTTATGCAAATACAACAAAAATACAAAATTGCATCGCTATTGACGTAATACGACGAAGCGAATGCAACAAATGCACTTGGGTCATCATTTCGCAAAGTTTGAGGAAAAAATACATTAGTCACACGGTCACACAGTTCTGGCGAGCCGTATCGCACCGTTTCTGGGAACGGTGGACGTTTCGAAATAAAAATTGTGTTGCAAGTTGCAAACGAATGACAAGAATGCAGGTAAAGAAAAATTTAGAAATTTTGCATTTAAATATAATATGATTAAATCTAAAAAGTAATGAGACACAATTAACTATTTAAACCATTCGGACAGACAAATAAAAATTTCGCGCGGATCGCATTTTGTTTTTTAATTGATAGCTCGAATTTTAAAAATGTATGAACACAATTGTTTTAACTTTCTTTTCACAACATACTATAGACCCAATAGTATTGTAGAAATGTAAGTAAAACAATAGTTTAACTTAAAGCAGACTTTTATTTATTTAATCAGACGTTTTTTTTATACACTGCACAATATCGGCCATGACAGTGCGGAGAGGAGTGTTACCAACATAACAAAATAGAAAAATATTACATTGCTACCAACAAGTATTTTCTTTTTTTATTTTGCTTAAACGAATATAATAAATTGTCTATGTTACTAAAGAACACTAAACATTAATTAATGGTCAGATTCAAGCCGCGTTTAGAATTACAATTAGACGCTTCATACATTTTATAATTATCATCAAACATCGCAAGAAGGGAGGTTTCCCCATACCAAATTCTACTCAAACACTGTGTCCTAACATAACAATGTTATTAATACGCGTACTTAGTTGAACTAGTTATCAGTGACACTTTCCTTCTGAGCAAAAGATATAGAACCATCCTCGAGTCTTAATGTGTCGGACGCATAACACCCATGTCATTCAGTAACAGCTTGGACGCAAACATAACTCTGAGCTAGGTTACAGTATTGCGAGAGAAAGGTGGTTTTGTCTAGATATTGCGACATACGTTAAAGGCGAACCAGCTCGACAAATGGCAGTTTCCCTTAAGCTGCTTCTTTGACTAAGATTCGTGCTTAGACTTAGGACATTTCGCAGTTACAACCTGAACTGGAAGGCCATAATCACAGTATTGCGGCCATGGACCACTGTTTTTGATTTCCGACCATGTTTAATTTAGGAAATAGCTATTTAAATCATACTCACATTGAACTTTCGCTATCTTTCAGTAGCATTTACGATACTAATACTAAGTCAAATTTTAAAATTAATTGATCCTACTTATTATTTATTGTTTAGTTGGCAAACAGCCCTACAGTCCGTTATACACGTTTGTATCATCGCAAGGATTTGCGTA